>JAODGB020041259.1:10098907-10110390 GCA_027574905.2 Earota dentata
GTTGGGATTTGCTGCACCTGTTGAGTCCGATGTACGGTGCGCACTGGATTCGCGGCGGGTGGAGCCGCTGCAGCTGCCGTGGATGTCGATGCACCGGCTCCGGGATAGGCGGCGTCAGTAGAGTGTGTCAAAGATGCGCCAAATCGCAACTGCGCCTCGGTGGCGTCCATGACAGTGAGTAACCAGTCCCAAGTTGCTTTCAATCGGAATTCCAGGTAAATCTATTCCATACAAAATGAAGAATTTAGAGTACATTCTTGAGCTATATAAAGTCATCATATGTTTGACCGGTTAACTTCAGATAGACTCATCGAGAATCATCAAATGATTCAGTTAAAAAAGCAAAATATCATCATTACTACTAACATTACTGGGTTTGGCAGAAACAAGGCACTGGTGGCAAATTTAGGAACTACGAATAACAAAAGCTATTGTTTCCGTTTTCTGTCTCTTTCTCTAAACTTTTGCTGCAAACTTAAAACTATGAATAGGTAAGAGAAAGAGTTCTTGTTTCTGACAAGCGTCGCACTAATGGATTATAGTTGTGCGTGGTTGAGAATTATCCTTACTTGAATGTTGCTAATGTCATCTTGATTCGTCTGATTGCCATTGAGCATGAGCGGCAACAAGTCGGAAATCTGCCGGATGACAAGGCCAAACGCCCGGGCCAGGCAGCTGGCGGTGGTTGCCATCGTGACGGGCTCCGCGGCGGTCGCCACCGGCGTGCTGGTGGTCGCCGAGCGGCGCAGGGAGTTGCTGTCGACGAAGACGAGATTTGAGCTGCCGGAGAGCTGACGGATGTGCGAGCGCGACACCTCGCGCGAGCGTATCGCCCACTGCATGTTCTGCGGTGCGAGGTTCGTGCGCGGCCCGTGCCCAGCACTGCTGTAACGGCTTCTTTCATAGAGGACAATAAAAACGTCAGAACACACACACACCAAACAACATGCGAGATCGAAACTTGTACGGGGAATTTGTCCAGCAAGCACAACGTTGTGAGTACACCAGGTAAGAAACGTAAATCATTAATCAATCACACACAATTTTAAGAGAATTGAAGGGAACTTATTTGGGAGTTACATCCTGCTGTTTTGAGAGTTGTCTTTGAAAGGCTCACGAGCAGAAAACGTTCGAGTTGATGAAACATTCAAATATTTACCTGCGCCGTTCGAGTTGGTCCTCGTTAAGAGAATAATCCTCCGTGTCCTGCTCGTCCGTCTCGCCCGCCTCGCTCTCCTCCTCCTCCTGCTGGCTGGACTCACCGCTCTCATCTTCAGGGAAAAGTAACATACCTAATTGTAGGCAACCGCAACGCATAGAAAGAATAAGAAAGCAACAAAAGTGCGCCCCCCTCCCACTTCCGACCAAATGACAAAAAGCAAAGCTACAAAAGAAACATAAAAAACGTACCCGTGTCAGAACCAACAGTTGCTCCAGTTTGCACTGATCTCTGAGCGGAGGCAGCATCCTGATTGCTGTGATTGTCATCGCTATCGGACTCAGTTTCCACCAGCAGATCCAACTCTGTGTCACTATCGTCACCTTGGCCGCCACCGGCTTCCTGTTGCTCAGCCGGTGCCTCCTGGGATTCCCCTTCATTCATACCCACGCTCAACGAGTGAGCCCGGTAGTCCGAATTATCGGCATGCTCGGACGCGTTGTCATCGTCGTTATCAATCGCCATGTTCTCAGCGTCGATCGCATCAGGCAACGCGCGGTTCACCACTGAAGTACGGCCATGATTACGCACTGCTTCCGAGAGTAACGGATATGGCGTCGAGAGCGGAAGTTGCGCAGCGCCATTCGTCGCACTGTTCGCTGCAGGCGCAGCCAGCGGATCAACGAGGAACAGCTCCTCCGAGCCGCTGATGATCTCATTGATCGTCGTCGCTAGCGAGAAGGGCGCTGTTGGTCGCGCAACTCCTAACCTCACCGGCGCAATCAAAGAATCTGCAATCTCACAAAGCTCTTGAATCGCTAGCTTGACCATCGAGCGGAACACCTGCTTGCAGATCGTGATCGGTTGGTTGCGGAGATTGATCGTGGTACGTTTCTTGCACACTGGCGCTAGTTCAATATTGAAGATCACGTAGATGCGAACGACGGAGCGCATGAATCGCCTGGCGACATCAGTGGCGAAAGTAGCGTGCTCGGCGTCTTGAGATTTCATCTCCCGAACGAGAGTCTCAATCAACTTATCGAGGGCTTCCGGATAGCACTTCACTAGGAGCGAATGCGTAAATTTATCTAGCAGAGTTGTACCGCTTTGGGCGCCGATGTAGTTTTGCGTTTCCTGATCCTTTTCCTTCATACCAGTCATTATCATGCTGTGCACGGCGCGCCAATCGCGAAGAAGATGCTCCAATGCGCGACGGCTGAACTTCGGCGGCTCCAGATCGTGCTCAGGCATGTCAACTTCAACTGTAAATTGAATATCAATCAAAATTAAACACGATACAACAAGTAAAAACATAAATTATTTGTGTGGCGATGTTTGTAATTTTGTTTTGTAGTAGTGTGAAGTTGTTGATAACCTACACTTACTGTCACTAGATGGCGTTTTGTTTCGAGAGTTTGCCGAGGCTGTTCGCGGTCTGAGTCCGCGATATTGATGCTGTTCGTGATTCTGACGACCCACTGTCTGTGCCAGGAATAGTAGAATATTCTCTCCACTGGAGTAATCATAAAACACAAATTCATTAGTGAACATTAAAATTAAAGGCGCCACAAAACACTTACCGTGCATTTGGTTGCATAACCAAGTTCGTATCCCTCACCAAGCGAATGAGCAGCTCGTATCTGACGGCCTGGTTGCCCATGACAAGCGCTTTGCACTTGCACTTCTCCCAGCAGTCGCAGTACGCCGTCGGCGCGATCCTCTTCAGCTTACAATCGTGCCCCTTGTGACACACTCGCGCGCACTCCGTGCAGCAGCATAAACTCCCCGTCAATCCGCACGTCCGACACTCAAAGATATCCTGATTTATGTGCTTTGCACCCGTCCATGTAAAGCTGCAAGTATCATTACAGCAGATCACATGCAACGGCGAGTGATCCGGATTGGATCCCTTCGGGAAGATCATCTCCTCTTGCTCGTGCGCCGTGCCCAGCTGGATAATGCGCTCGAATAACTCCAGCGCAGCTTGATAGCAACGCGACGACACTGCGGACATAAATGGCGTCTGTCCTTGCGAGTCCTTCGCGCAGAGCAATTCCACCAGATGCGGTGCGAGGGCGCTGGATTCGAACAACAGCACTCTCAAGATTGCCATCGCATTAGCGCGTCGTTCAACCGGATCGACGATCAAGTTTGCCGCGCTGCCACCACCGCCCTTGTTCGCGTTCCCAAGGCCCATTAAACTATCCTCATCACCGGAAGTGACTTCGAAGTTCTCTGGTGGCCACGAATGCGTCGGGATGGATTCCTCTTGGAGGAAGAGCTGTTCGCCGGCGTTGGAGTTGTTCACGTCGTTGCGCACAACACGGCGCATCATTTCACGGATGGACACTGAGCGCGAACCAACTGCATTTGTGATCACGTTGATGCACTCCAAACCAGCGTTGGCGCTGGGCGTGCTCGCCGCGGGTGCTTCCGCATCGGGTTCTTTATTGGAGGTTGGCGTACACATGTTCACAACGGCGTGGAAGATGTTGCGATTGCCATCGCAACGTTCATTAAGGATCGCTTGAACAGCACTAGTGTTTGTTTCTATAAGAAGGAAAAAACAGATTTTACTCTCAAACTCCTGTTATCAGAAGCAAATAAACTGTCTCAAAGCATATCAAAGTTAAGTCCANGGCGCCTCTTTGCTCTTCTCCACCGTGTTCGTGATGATCTTAAACGTGCAGGTGTCGTTCAGCGTCCACGCGGCGTTCTGCAGCTGACCCACTTTGGGAATGCCGCCTGTGACGGACACACCCAGTGCGCCGCTTTGATACATCGGGCTGTTCTTCATATAAACCTGCGCGCCGGTGGTGAGATCGGCCTGGCTCGCCCGCTGGCGGCGGAACTTGCCGCGGTACTTCTCCCACAGGCGTTTGCGTTGCGGATATGGTAAAACACCCCTAATTTAAAAATTAAAATTAAAATTTCCATGGTCAAGTGCAATAATGTCCCAAATCTTATCAAAGTTAAGTTCACAGTAAATAACTTAATTTTTAGTTGTTTGGAGTTCAATCTTGCTCATATTTAGCGACCAATCTAAATTAGGTTGAATTTGACTGGTGGATTGATGAGCATACGTTTATTGAGTTGTGAAACTGTTGTACTTACCACCAGTATAAAGCACCACTCTCCAGCTTTGCAACTGTATAGAACGGACACGTGTAGAGGCCAGTGATTCTATCCGATTGAAATTCGATGTAGGCTTGCGCGGCGTTGTCCAGCTTGCTGGAGGCGGCGCTAAGCTGCTCGTCCACCCATGTGGCGACTTTGCCGCTCTCGGTGGCCACCGAACAGCGCGTGCAGCATGCCGATAACTGGGTGATCTTCTCACCCACGAGTCCCAATTGCACAGCTTTCGGGTGATAAATATTCGGATTCTTCAAACACAAGCAAAATATGGCCTTCAAACCAGTACCACAACATAATTTCTAGACAAAAATCCCTGATTTTTGGTAACTTCAGATAGACTCATCGAAAAATCATGAATAAATCAATATAAAAGCAATAAGCTAGTTTTCATCATAAACGTGTGAATCAAACAATGAAACAGAAGAGATTAAACACTTTGCAACTTCCGTTTAATGTTCAATGTAAGTGTTAAATTTATTCATCAGTTAGTTAATAATTGCATACGACATTATGAACAAGAATGATGAATAAATTTGTTTAATTTTCCAATGTTTTGGAGGTGGCAACAACATTGAGACTCATTGTCACTAACGAGCATTGGTTGGCGAATAATTCAACTTTTTCTTTAAATGTGGTAATGTTAGATAACGTAAAAATCAAAATTTCACTTACGTCTGGATGTTTGTAAGGCTCGGCATCGTTCCACTTCCATTGATACAGTTGCCCGTTGGTCGATAATGCAATCAGCTCGCTATACAGCGTCGCAATTTGCGTGAATCGCCCGGCAGACTCAGGCCAGAACTCGATCTCGTCGGAAATCCACAGCGGGCTAGCACCGTCCTTTTTCTTGTTGTCTAAGAAAACAAAAGTCGTTAGAACGCATGAAAACCTTAAGCTTAGATTGGTAAAACTTACCTGTCTCTTTCTCATATGCGCTGTCGCGCAGCGCAGTCTCCAACCACCTGCGCGGGCCCAAATACTGCCGCTCTCGCCACCGCGAGAAGCTATCCCGCGTTATCGGATCGCGATCCAGTCCTGATCCAGAGTTATTCGTCGGCGGCGCATCCCGATCGGCGAGGCGATTGCGGCCCGAACTGTTCCGGCTGTGGAGGAAGCTAGTTTGAGCAAGATAGCGTCAAACAGCGCGGAAATCAATGTTAGTAAAAAATGCAAAAACATAACGTAACTCGACCCTTTCGCGCGGGAACCAAAACGAATTCAACTGAACCACACCAAAAACAAAATAACGAAAACCAAAACAAACGTTGCCGTCGAAATTGTTAGTAAGAACTAGTTAAAACACAAATTTCCTATTCAAATCAAGAGTATCATGCCCCGATTGATGCGAATTGATCGAGAACTTAGGAAAATATTGTCGACTTCTCGATGTTTAACAAGTCGTTTTCGTCGAGATTGTCGGTGTTAATTACTTGCGAATGCCGGAGGTATAGCCGAACATGTCCTCCGAGAACATTGCGTCCGCATCGATGATCACAGAATGATCCGGATGGAAACCGCCATCCAGCAGGGAGATTAAGTCCTCGGGCACGTAGGAATCAGCGGGGTCATCACCATCCTCGCCCTCTTCGTCGTCACGCGACAGTAAATTATTAACGGCTAGATTCACGTCCAAATTTGTTCTCTGCAATTAAACATACAATAACTAAAAAAAACACTTAAAACTACCAAGAGGAATTAATTAACGATAAGAAGATTCAGTTAGACTCATCAAAAATCATTGAAAAAACTCAACGGTTAGCAATTATCATCATAAAAGCGATACATTGGCAATGTATTGTTAATTACTTTACATACCTGAAGTTCTCGAATGATAAGATTGCGACTTTTCCCTTGCAGGACGACCTGCGCTTGCGTGACGAGCTCCTCCGGCACAAAGCTGGCGGGTATCGGCACCAGCGGCCGCCCGCTGCTGGAACCGCCCGTGCCGATGATCACTGGTGCACCACGACTCCCTAAATCAACCGAAACCTTAATTTATTATACTTCTACACATTTTACGCTGAAAGAACTTAATCATGAGTGACGTCAGATAGACTCATCGAGAATCATCAAAAGATTCAGGTAAAAGCAAAGTATCATCATATCAGTTTCAGAAATACAAAATGGCCGCCGAAAATAACAAAATGGCCTTTTTGCAAACGTACCGCTGTTGTTCCCACCTCGGATCGCCGAATTCGAGCGCATAATGCGCGGTCGCGTACGAATTTGTCTACTGCTGCCGGTGGGGCGGTTGGTAGAGGCAGTGCCGCCACCGCCTCCTCCGCCGCCGCCACCTCCGCCACCGGAACCACCGCCCGTACCACTATTTCCATTGTTTCTGTGAAGAAAAGCGAATATAAACTTTAGTTTCATTAAGATTATTGATTTTCCTATTTAAGTAAAACTTTATAAAATGTTGTGAGATTAGATTATATTGGTACAAGATCTTAATAATGCACCAGAAAAGAACCCAAACTTATTTGCTTTACCAATGTTTTGGAGGTGGCAACAACACAGAAAGTTGTTGTCACTAACGAGCATTGGCAATAGTTTATCACCAATAATTAGCAAAATGCTTTAGTCATTAAATTAATTGATATGAACCCAAATATCTCCTGGGAACCAATTTTAATTGAAAAAATGTAACTTACACTTTATTAGGATCAGTTTTTGTAAGATCCAATCTGTCCGAAATGACGCTAAACGAAACGCGACAAATGCGTCCATCCTCCAGCAGCAGAGCAATGTGTGCTGGCCCCAATACAATGCGCTTTACACCAACTCTCAGGTTGGACCACACTGGATGTGAGGTCTGGCCCAATCGATTAATCCTATCTGCAACCTCCTTTAATCTGCAAACAAAAGCAAAGACAAACGTGAACACGTTGCATAACGTTGCGCCGCTTTGCATAGAATCATAGATCTTTCTTGCACTGATGATTAATGCCCAGCATCATCACTGCACTCTCGCGCAATGCGCTCGCTTGTTGCATGCGTGAATGGCATTTCGTGCTGTGGGCGCAGGAGTGCCAACCGCGCACCGAGAAGGTGCATCCAGTGCATCCCTCCGCGACCGCGCGCGGAGGAAAATGGACGACCTCCACGCCTCGCCAGACGTGCGCGACGTCCGCCAACGCCGAGCCGTCTCGTGGACGCCATGCGCGAGGGCGCGTGGTGCGGGCGGATGGCCGCGAGGGCCGCACGTACCTATCGTTGAACTGCTCCTCGGTGCCTGGCAGCGGATGCACCACGAACTGTATGGACGACATCGTCGCGCGCCCGCAGCACACGGCGCTTGCACGTTACGCACGATCACCAGCCCAGCCCCGCGGCGAGCGCTAAAACATGGTGCGTTCAAGGCGCGCCGGTGATGCGTTTGCTTTGCGTCGTGCACTCGTTCGCCTAGCAGCGCTTCCACTTCACCATGTTTTCCAACGGATACTCGGTATCAAACGATATGCGCTCGGCGGACGACGACTATGACTGCTGCTCGGGCATGGAACATGCGTACACGGTGTGATCGACAGTGTTGCCAATCGGTGACGGGGAAAATGGCGGCTTGCACATTCTCACCAAAGCACAAAGCTCTCACCAGTTTTCCGAGAAAAACCGCAGCATTCATTTATCCAGCCAAATGAAATTAAGTTTATTACTGAAAAAGCAGAATTTTAAATGCATTTGTAAGTAGCAACTTTGTTTTGGCGAACTAGTTTTCTCTCAATTTGTAAAATAACAAACATTTAAACCCGTCTAGGGACTTACTAACTCACTCTATCTGTCAACCCAGATAATCGAAAGAAACTAGATTATGCCGCGAAATACAAATGTTAAACCCCAGCACACATTAGTTGCGCAAAATTTACTTTATTTTCAAAATTATTAATATCATGCTGTGTTTTATAGTTTACTATAACAAGATTCATGAACTACTTTATCAGCGGTGATGTCCTGAACTGATGAACAACCTGAAACTAGATTGTTTAACAATTTAATCCATATTATTGATCGCACTTACCACAAATAGCCATAATGGAATCAAATTCCGCTTTTATAATATCGAATATGCGTTCGACGCCTTGTTGCCCACTGTGTGCCAAGCCCCAAAGAGGAGGCCGTCCCATAAATACCTAAAAAGCACATAAAAACAACGACTGTTGTTTTCTTTCGGTAGTTTTGTATCATTTTTAGTTTACCATTTTTGCACCTAAGGCCATCGCCTTGAAAACATCGGAAGCATCGCGAATGCCGCCATCCAAATACACCTCAACGGAATTCTTTGATTTCTTCACTTCATCCACGATTTCCGGCAGTGCTTCAATCTGAAACATCACAGGTACATAAATGAGTTATCATTCTTCAAGTTGCTGCAAAAATTTCATCAGTTGTAACTTTCTGTGTTAATATGGTATTTTTCTACTAACCGACGCCGCAGTTCCGTCCACTTGCCGCGCGCCATGATTTGAAACAATAATCCCAGCGACGCCCAAATCGCTCGCAATTTTCGCATCTTCCCTGGTCATGATACCCTTGAGCACAATCGGTAGCTTGGTAACACGCATCAGCCATTCGACATCCTTCCACGTAAGCGACGCATCGAACAAACCACTCACATAATTATTGAGACCGGAAGTGCCATCTTTCATTTCATTGATTTTCGAAGTTTTATAGCCTTCAAAGTTTGCCAACTTAAGATGCGGCGGCAGCGCGAATTTATTCCTCAAATCAGCATATCGTATTCCAAAGAACGGCGTGTCTACCGTGAGGACGAGTGCTTTAAATCCTGCCTTTTCAGCGCGTTTTATCAAGCTGATCGTGACATCTCTAGATCGATAAAAGTTAACCATATTCAGGGGGTGTTTAAAGTTAGGCAACCAAATACGCACCGGTTATTGTAAATGTACAACTGGAACCATTTTATCGCGTTAGGTGCAGCTTGTGCGACTTCTTCGATGCTGGAAGTCGCGATTGTCGAGAGAATGAAGACAGTGTTGTGTTTCTCAGCGGCGCGGACATTTGCGAGTTCACCATGCGGATGTGCCATGCGCTGCATAGCTGTGGGAGCGATTCCCACCGGAAAACCAACTTTCTTCCCAAGTATTATCGTGTTTAACTCCCGCGATTTTACGTTTGTTAGACATCTTGGTCGAATTCGGAGCCTGAAACGCATTCACACAAGTAAAACACTGAAAATACATTTCTAAAACGGATCGAAATGCAGTTATATAAGAAGTTAAATATACTTTGCAAACGCTGTACGATTGTTATCCAAAGTAACTTGTTGTCCAGCGCCACTTCTGTAGTAATCCAGCGCGTTCTTTGGCAGGATCTTCCTTGCATGTTGCTCGAAATCATCGACACAAACTAAATCCATAGCAAATAACTTTTACTTGCCTAAAAATTTACAACGTACAGTGCAAACACCACAAACACCACTTGGCGAGTGAATCTACATGGAAATAGCCGGGAATATGACCTCCAGTAAGACATAATATTATCAGCTATAATTATTTAGTATCAGTAAAGTAAACACATTTGCAATGTTAACAACAGTTCAGTGTTAGTTGAAATTCGTGTAATTGGACAAGCGTTTGCGTGTACACAACACGTCAAACATGCGCGCAGGATTTATTACAATTTGATAAGCAGTTCAGTTTCGTTTTTCTTCTTTTCGGGACGTTAGATAATCATGTTTTGTAACTTCTTGAATATTCATAAAAATGCATATTTATTCTTCTCATGTACCATTAAAATTTTCTCAATATCACTTTCCAAACGATTCGCTGTGCTCTGCCTTCTCTTCACTTATTACAATTTAAAAACGGTTTCTTGCTTGCATGGCCATTTACAAAACTCCGCGCGCCTCTGAAATTATTCTTTATATAAAAAAACACGCATAGCGCCAGGAAAAGAATTAAGCTAAGGAATTAAATTAACTGGATTTCATTGTCTTCTCCAGCTGGTCGGCAATCGCCTCGAGGAAGTCGCCCGTGTTGAGATAGTGGTTCTCTTTGACGTTCTTGAGACCGTGGATGGACGCGGCGAGATCCTTGGTCATGCGGCCGCCTTCCACGCAGTCCACGCAGGCTTTCTCCAGGGTCTGGGTGAACTTGGCGAGATCGGGGGTGCCATCCAGCTTGGCGCGGTGCTCCAAGCCGCGCGTCCACGCGAAGATCGACGCGATGGGGTTCGTGGACGTGGCAAGTCCCTTTTGGTGTTGACTACAAAACAAAACATGTTAGGTTAAGAGTAGGCAGCCAGGCATACATGTTATAGGTTATGGTTATATTGTGATTACCGATAATGTCTGGTGACAGTGCCGTGCGCAGCTTCCGCTTCGATGGTCTTGCCATCAGGGCACATGAGCACCGAGGTCATCATTCCCAACGAGCCGTAGCCCTGGGCAACGATGTCCGACTGTACATCACCGTCGTAGTTCTTGCAGGACCACACAAAGCCGCCGTTGGACTTCAGCGCCTGCGCAACCATGTCGTCGATGAGGCGATGCTCATACCAGATCTTCTTCGCCTCGTATTGCTTGCGGTACTCTCTGGGAAGGGAAACAAAACACAAAATTAATCATACTTATGCAACTTAGGCAACCCAACGTACTTCTCGTAAATCTCCTGGAAGATGTCCTTGAATCTGCCGTCATACTTCTTGAGGATGGTATTCTTGGTGGAGAGATATAGCGGCCAGCCCTTGTTCAGCGCCACCTGGAAGGAGGAGTGCGCGAAGGCAGCAATCGACTCGTCCGTGTTATACATGCCCATGCAGACGCCGCCGCCCTTGTAGTTGAAGAGATCGTACTTGCGCACTTCGCCATCGTTCGCTGTGAAGATCATTTGCACATTGCCGGGCTTATCAACGACGAAGTCCTTGGCTTTGTACTGGTCGCCGTGCGCGTGGCGGCCGATGATGATCGAGTTGGTCCAGCCGGGCACCAGCTTGGGAATGTTCTTGCAGAGGATCGGCTCGCGGAAGACGGTGCCGCCGAGGATGTTGCGGATGGTGCCGTTCGGCGACAGCCACATCTGCTTCAGCTTGAATTCTTCCACGCGCTGCTCATCTGGGGTGATGGTCGCGCATTTAATGCCGACGTTGTGCTTGAGGATCGCATTGGCTGAATCGATTGTGACTTGATCATTAGTTTGATCTCTGAAATGCATAAAAAGGTAAGTTCCACAGCCCC
>JAODGB020041259.1:10116217-10147812 GCA_027574905.2 Earota dentata
TACATTAATTAAGAAGGGCTTCAACGTGAATGTTGAAGCTGGTGCTGGTTTCCAAGCGAAATTCCGCGATGAAGAGTACGAGAAGGCTGGTGCCAAGCTTGTGAACACAGATGGCGCGTTCAACACAGGTTTGTTTCTTCACGGGGTTTCACCGCTTTCAGTAGAAGTCAAGTTTTTAAATGTTGTTGTTTCTTAGATATTATCTTGAAAGTGCGGCAACCAACGGACGCCGAAGTCAACCGCTTCAAGCCAAACAGCACGCTGATATCATTCCTTTACCCAGCTCAAAATAAGACATTAGTTGATCAATTAGCTAGTAAAAAAATCAATGCCTTCGGTAAGATATTTTTCACTTGATGGTCTTCTTGTTTGTATTTTAAGTAGTTTTCATGGAATTTGCAATTTTTTGACGTGATTAGCAATGGATTGCATTCCGCGCATCACCCGCGCCCAAGTCTTCGACGCCCTCAGCTCAATGGCGAACGTCTCCGGCTACCGCGCAGTGGTCGAGGCCGCCAACCACTTCCCACGCTTCTTCTCCGGCCAGATCACCGCCGCCGGTAAAGTCCCGCCGGCGAAGATCCTCGTCATCGGCGGTGGCGTCGCCGGCCTCGCCGCTATCGGCCAAGCCAAGTCCATGGGCGCCGTGGTACGCGCGTTTGACACTCGCAGCGTCGTCAAGGAGCAGGTGGAATCCATGGGCGCTGAGTTCCTCACCATCGAGCTGCAGGAGGAGGGCGGCGCAGCCGGCGGCTACAGCAAGGAGATGAGCAAGGAGTTTATCGAAGCTGAGCACGCACTCTTCGCGAAGCAACTGCGCGAGGTAGACATTGTTATTACAACTGCGCTCATCCCAGGAAAGAAAGCTCCCGTCCTGCTGCTCAAGGAGCATATTATGGGCATGAAACCCGGTAGTGTTGTGGTGGACCTTGCTGCTGAGGCCGGCGGCAACATCGAAACCACCAAGCCCGGCGAGGTGTACACCTTCAATGACGTCACGCACGTTGGTTTGACTGATTTGTCCAGTCGCCTGCCGACGCAGAGTTCTACCTTGTACGCGAATAATATCTCCAAGTTCCTGCTGTCCATGGGCGAGGAGAACCATTTCGATATCAATTTAGCGGATGAGGTCGTCCGGGGGAGTATTATCTTGGACAAGGGGAGCTTAATGTGGCCGCCACCGAAGCCTGTTGGGCCACCACCAACAACAGCGGCTGCGAAACCTGCGGAAGCTATCAAGGTGCAGGTGAAAGAAGTGTCTCCATTTATGCAGACATTAAACACTACACTAGCAACATCTGCAGGTAATACTTTTGTGAATTAACAATATTTCAAGTTAATTTGTAATTTATCTGTTTTTTAAATTAGGTGTTGGTGGTATTTTGGCTTTGGGCGCAACATCCCCCAATCCGGCATTCACATCTATGCTCACAACACTTGGACTATCCGGTATTGTAGGATATCATACCGTGTGGGGTGTAACGCCGGCCCTGCACTCGCCACTCATGTCGGTTACCAATGCTATTTCGGGTATTACTGCTGTTGGCGGCTTGTTATTGATGAATGGTGGTTACTATCCTACTAATTCGGTTGAGGTAACTCTTCTATGATCATTTTTCAAACATCTCTCTTTACTTTTGGTTGTTTTATAGGCTTTAGCAGCGTCCGCTGCGTTTATATCGTTTATCAACGTCTTCGGTGGGTTTGTAGTGACGAAGCGAATGTTGGACATGTTCAAAAGGTAGGACTCTTCTTTACCGACGCACCGGCAATTAACTTTATTCTTATACCTGGTTGTTGTTATAGGGCTGGTGATCCACCAGAGTACAATTCGTTGTACGCTATCCCAGCTGCGGTCTTCATGGGCGGTTATGGCTATGCCGCGATGTCAAATCTTGCCGAAATTCACCAAGCCGCTTATTTAGCGGCGTCGCTCTGCTGCGTTGGCGCGCTGGCTGGTCTGAGCTCACAAACTACGTCGAGACTAGGAAATAATTTAGGCATGGTATGTCCTTTTTTCGTCGGGTCGTCGGTTTTCTAGATTATTGTTTTGTTATGTGTTTAGATTGGTGTTGCTGGAGGTATCGCCGCAACTCTAGGACAAATGGCACCCAATCCCGAAGTCCTCGCACAGATGGCAGCGTGTCTCGTTGCTGGCGGCGGCCTCGGCACTCTGATTGCCAAGCGTATTCAAATCACCGATCTACCTCAACTCGTGGCTGGCTTCCACAGTCTCGTTGGTCTCGCCGCAGTGCTCACCTGCATGGCGACGTTCATCCATGACCAGCCGACGTTCGCCACGGATGAAGCCGCAAACGTTGTTAAAACCGCGCTCTTCCTCGGCACCTACATCGGTGGTGTGACTTTCAGCGGTTCGCTTATTGCCTACGGCAAACTGCAAGGCGTCCTGAAGTCCAATGCCCTGTTACTACCAGGTAGACATGCGTTGAATGCTGGTTTACTGATGGGTAACATCGGAGCCGGTGCGTATCTCTTCTACGATCCTTCCATGATGGGTGGGCTTGGTGCTTTGGGCACTACGGCTGCGCTAGCCTCCACTATGGGTGTCACACTCACCGCGGCTATTGGCGGCGCTGACATGCCCGTGGTTATTACTGTTTTGAACAGTTACTCCGGGTGGGCGCTCTGTGCGGAGGGTTTCATGCTTAATAATAACCTGATGACCATCGTTGGTGCGCTGATTGGCAGCTCGGGCGCCATCTTGTCGTACATTATGTGCAAAGCGATGAACCGCTCACTGCCGAATGTAATCATGGGTGGATTTGGTACGTCCAGCACCGGTGGGGGCAAACCCATGGAGATCACCGGCACACACACCGAAGTAAACGTGGACGGCGCGGTGGAAATGATTAGAAACGCGAGGAATATTATTATCGTACCTGGTTATGGCCTGTGCGTCGCCAAGGCGCAGTATCCGATCGCCGAGATGGTGAACTCACTCAAAAAGCAGGGCAAGAACGTGCGCTTTGCCATTCATCCTGTCGCAGGTACAATATCTAAAATGACACTTGTCACTTGATGCATATTTGGTTGCGTACATGCAGCTTAATTCAACCCAAATGTCAATTCCAGGTCGTATGCCGGGACAACTCAACGTCCTGCTCGCTGAAGCCGGCGTCCCGTACGATGATGTGCTCGAAATGGACGAGATTAATGACGACTTCCCCGAAACGGACCTCACTCTGGTCATCGGCGCTAACGACACCGTGAACTCGGCGGCGATGGACGACCCCAACTCCCCCATTGCCGGCATGCCGGTGCTCAACGTCTGGAAGTCCGAGCAAGTGATCGTCATGAAGCGCTCTCTGGGCGTGGGCTACGCGGCCGTCGACAATCCCGTCTTCTACAAGCCAAACACCGCCATGCTGCTCGGCGACGCGAAGAAAACGTGCGAGCAATTGCTGGGCAAAGTGCTAGCTGAATAAACTGCGAAACCACGCCATTCGAAACACGAACCTCCCATTTTTACCCTTAATTAATTGATAAGGATAAGTGATATAAGAGTAATGTAAGGAACTTTCTTTGGAGAACCACGCGCAGAAACTGATTTTTATATACATTCATGTTTTATGAAAAGCAGCTTGAAAGAAAGGCTGAAAATGCATTTAAATGTTAAACTACGAGAATGTTAAACTAGGCAGTGCAAACTAATTATGTACAATAAGGTATTTGCATTCATTTTTAAGGCAGAATCATATAAAAATTGATATAATAAAAGTATAAACTATGTAAGCGCGTACTTACAACGCAAACATCCGTTCTGGAAGCATATTCTTAGCTCCCGATATATATACAAATTTATTAAGTTAAATTATATATAATATTGATATATTTAATGTTAAAAACTTGCAGCGCTGATCAAATTATTCATTGCTTTCTGGTTCAATGCTTTCAGGTTCACTGCTTTCAGGTTCATTGCTTTCCGGATGCTTGCGGTCCCATTTCTAAACACCAAAACAAAAACAACACATATAAGTTACATATAAACACCGAGAAGTGCGTTACCTCTTTTGCAACCAGTCTAAACTTTTCAACGTTTGATTGGCCCGTCTTGCTGATTAATTTGTAAAACATGCTGTTTTTGTTCTCCATAAGCATGTATGGATGGTCATATTCCATGACCATTCCGGCATCCATTACCACCACCTAAAAACAGCCACAATTTCGAATTTCATGTTTGAGATTTTTTGATTTTGTGGTGTTTGTTGATAGAACCTTATCGGAATCCATGATTGTATTTAATCTGTGTGCAATTGTAAGGACGGTGCAGTGCGAGAACTTTTCGCGAATGGTTTTTTGGATAAACTGATCCGTTTGAAGGTCAACATTTGCAGTGGCTTCGTCCATGATGAGTATTTTGTTGTTGCGCACGATAGCACGAGCCAGGCACACAAGTTGGCGGGAGCCCACTGAGAGATTCACGCCTCCCTCATACATCACTTCGTCCAGGCAATCTAAATTTAGAAATCCATTAGCACATGTAATTTCTTAACGTAATGTACTTGGGAATGAATAACCTATGTTCTCGGCTAGGCGTAGGTCAACATCGACAAGGGCTGAATAGAGTACAACATCAGGATATTCATCAAAAGGGTCAAGGTTGTAACGCAGGGTACCGGAAAATATGACTGGTTCCTGGCGTAGAGAGAAATTGAGGTTATAATTATGTAAGGTTATGTTTAGTTGTGTTACTTGTGGGATGATAGAGATCTGCTTTCGAAGATCGTGCAAGCCGATTGAGCCGGTCTCCATGCCATCAACGTACACCTTGCCTTCGATATAAGCTAGGCGGAAGAGCGCTGCGACGATGGATGACTTCCCTGCGCCGGTGCGTCCAACGATACCAATCTGCAGGATATCAAGATGTTGAAAAAACAAGGTTATGAGACCACACCACCGTACCTTATCCGTTGGTTCAACCGAAAGATTGAGGTTCTTCAAAACGGGCGCCTCATTGATGCTGTACTTCATGCTGACATTCTGGAAGCTAATGTCCCCTTGGCGAGGCCACGTGCTCTCCGGCGACTTCCCCGGCGCGCTCTCCAGCGGCGGCTCCGGCTCGATCTTGGTGAACTCCAGCACGCGCTCCACGGCGGTGAGCTGCGTCTCGAACTCGGCGCTCTGGCGCATGCCCCACTGAAAGATGCCGGTCAAGCCAATCGCCTGGCTCAGAATCAGGCCGACGGAGGCGGCGTCGTCGCCGCGCATCAGCAGGAAGTAGTAGATCGTGAACGTGACGTACAAGCAGGTCAGCACGTCCAGCAGGTAGCCAAAGGCGCGCGACGACGCCATGAAGAGGAAGGACGCCGACGTGTGCATGTCCTGGTAGTGATCGAACTCCTCCACCAGCTGCATTTCGTTGCCGTGCGCGCGGATCGTCGCGAGGCCCTGCATCGTCGCGTTGGTGTGTGTAAAAACCGGTGAGCGGGCTGATCGTTTGGAGTCCGCATATCAAAAGTAACAAATTCGATATCAATATGAATACAAAGAGGGGCAAGATGGCGGTAATGGTACAAATAACTTACCAACTCCCTCAAGGCGCTTCAGGCTGCAGCTCGCCTTCAAGTAGAAGCGTCGAATGACGTAAAACACCGCCGTGAAGATGGCAGTCACCAGCAACAGCCATGCATCAATGATCATCAACAGCCAGATCACGCCAACAAAATTCAGCAAAATCTTTGAAACAAAAAACATGATTACTCACATTGCACTCAAACAAACACTAAATGTGGACTTGCCTGATAAGTATCCACCATTGCATACGGCAAAACTTCATCCACCGAGCCCATATCCTTCGAGAACCTGTTCAAGATCCTTCCGCTGTCATTCAGGGTGAAGAACCGCATGTTAGCACGTGTCACACTGTTGAACATCTTATTGTGCAAGCTGCAAAAGCAGGTTATGTTTTCTTAACTATTTTTTAAATCATAACCCGGTTAACCTACTTTATGGAGGCATTCATGCAAAATCCATAGAAGAAGAATGACCTAAACAGCGAAATGCACATGGTGCAGATGACAGTCAACCCGGCCGCTTTAATGCAATTGGTCCGCGGGTAGTCATCAACAAAAGATGGCAGCCAAAAGGTGCCACGGCCAAAGTACCGCTTGTCCTCCAGCTTGGCCCAAACTGAGATGAAATAGTCGAAGGTGGAAGCGGCAACCTGCGCGAGGATGAACAGCATGAGCATGATGATGATCGCGCACCAATTGCCACCGGCGCGGTAGTAACTCTTCAGGACTTTGCAGCCGACAATGCCAGTGCCGCGCACCTCCTCAAACTCTTTCATATTCTGCGAGAAAAAAAAAACAGACAATAACATCTCAAGGTCATGCGATGTCAAATTTTAAACAATTGCAAGTGATTCTTACTGGCCCTTTAACATTGGACCAGTGGTAATTGCTGCGGATTGCTGTCAACGGAATGGCTTCCGCGTCAGCGTCGTCTTCTTCATCGGGCACCATCGTGCGCATATCACGTCGCGTGAAGACATGATCATAACTGCCGGTTAGCTTAATGCGCCCCTCTTCAAGGACGATGATATGCTTCACCGTCTTCAGGTACTGCAGCTGGTGCGTGGCGAGCACCACGATTTTGGACTTGAGGTAGTTGCAGATGCACTCCTCGAAGAGGTGCTTGCCGACGTTGGTGTCCACGGCTGAGAGCGGATCGTCCAGGAGGTAGATGTCAGCGTCCTTGTACACGCAGCGCGCGAGATTGATGCGTGCGCGTTGGCCGCCACTTAAGGAGATGCCTTTCTCCCCGACGGGTGTGCGATCGCCATAGGGGAGGATTGCAAAGTCGCGGACTAGAGCGCATGCGCGTACCACCGATTGGTACTTTTCGCGGTTGTACTGCTGGCCAAAGAGGATATTATCACGCACAGAGCCTGAAAAGCAAGAATCGCAAGGATAATCACATGTACATGTTTTTCAGATGATCAGATTAAAGAGTTGAAACTAACCTCGAAAAATAAACGGATCCTGCGCGGAGTACGAAGCGACGCCCTCCACGGAGACCTTGCCCTCAAACGGAGTGAGCTCCTGGAGAATCATCTGCATGACGCAGGACTTGCCGCTGCCCACGGGACCAATCAGCGCGGTCAAGGTGCCTGGCTTGCAAAGCATGAAAAAGTTGTCCAGCACGAGCATCTTGCCATATCGGATGCTAGCGTTTTGAATATCAATGATGTTGTATCGCGCCGGCGTGAATCTCTTGCGGTAATAGTAGGCATAGTTCGGATTCTGAGCCAGGCGCTTCATCCACTTCGGATCCATCGGTTCCGGATTCGCGATGTGCGTTTCCGGAAGCATCAGAAAATCTGTGATGCGTTTCACAGCCACAGTGATTTCAGCAAGCTAAAAATGATCGGTAAGTAGTAATTTAAAGCAGATTAAAGTGACTTTTAAGTGTTGTTACATGTCCCATTCCTTGGGGATAGTAAACCGTCATCGTCATGCGCAGTATTTGAAAGTACGACACGATATAGAAGACCGTCTGAACCGTAATCTTTTCGTGCAGCGTGAGGTAACAATAAATCGATAAAAAGTGCCCGCTGCGCGTGGTAAACAGGATCAGGGACATCATGATGCCTTTGATAACCGAAGACTTGATCAATGAGTGCATTTCATGTCTACAATAAGCACAAGCGTAAGTGCCAGAAGGCAAAAGGGGAAATTGAGTTAAAGCCTACTTCCGAGTTTTGTGCAAAGCAGCACTAAAAGCATACTCCCAGGCGTACATCTTGATGACGCGGATGCCAGAGATAATCTCGTTCATCACCTGAACGCGATGATCCGTCCGCACGGCCGTCTCAATGCGCAGGTATCGGGTCAGGGCAGTGAGAACAACTGAAACACGCAAAGAAAATGCCGGCAAATGATTGATACGGTGGATGCAATTTGTGGTTATGTTTGTACCTTGCAACGGAATGCAAAATATCACCGGAATCATCCCCACCACGGCGCACCAGCCTATCTCCCAATAAATGAAGTAGATCGAGAACGCGACCGTCATGGGGCCCAGCCACAAGTAGTGCAGGAAGTGCAACTGCTCAAATTTGCTGACGTCATTTGAGAGGATGTTGATGACGTTGCCGATCATTTTCCCGGTGAGTAGGCTGCTATCCAAGCGCAACACCTGTGAACAGTCAAGTTGCATGGCATCAATGCAGCTTTACTTCACGAGTCGCAATTTATGTAGTGTGTTGGTCTAGCAGTACCTTTCTGTAGATCAGCGAACAGATTGCTATCCGAATTTTCATGCCACAATAATTCAGGTATGTGAACACCGGATGATACACCACCACGGCGACTATCCCACAAAAGACTATGCCAAACGCGAAGAACATCACCTCATGCTGGGTGATGCGCTCCTGATTAGGCGCATAGTAGTGCAGCACGCGGTACATGTAGGTAGGACCATCGGGATTCCTAAACAATCAACATGTATTACCAACTGCAACTGCAACTGCAACTGAAACAATTGCAGCGCGTGGCAGCAAACATGTCTTACGTGGTGTTGTTATCCAGGTTGAGGACCGACAAGTAGCGCAGGGCCAGGCCGACGAAGATCGGCTGATAGATGCGGCAGCCGAGCTCCATCAGCGAGAGCGCCAGCCCGTAGGACCATATCTCCCAGCCGAAGCAATGCGCGATGACGCCGACCAGGCTCGGCCGCTGCTTGGGATTCTTGCGGCTGGACATCTTCTTGGACCATTGCTTCGCGAGCCGCCGGCCGAGCTTCGCGGACTCATGCTCGGGCAGCGGGCGCGTCAAATCGTACTCGGTGAAATCCCGTTTCAATCCTGTTTTGAATATCGGTATCGTATACCTGCAAATGCGGTAAGGTAGGGTTAGGTTTTTAGGTAATTATGAGAGAATGCCATAATGGCGGGCAAATCGTGCGCGCTACCAAAATGTCGCCTTGCTTAGCCAGTTGGCCTTCGCCGCTTTATTCTCCATCTCGATGGTGGACGTGGTCGAGATTCTTCTCATCATCTTGTAGCTGTTAGGCCTCAGTTCGCCGGAAGTATAAACACACGTTTGATGTGTGTTTAAATCGGTATCAAGAACAAACTCTTCGTGGATGAATTGTGTATAAAATTGTAAAAACTAGACAGATGACAAGTGAAAAAGGGAGACTACTTGATCATGTATGTGCTTATACTTCAAAACTGATAACGAATATGGAAAGGTAAGGAAATATGAATTATGAATTTGTGCACTGTTCAAGTTGAAAGATTTGTTGCACGCTCTTCTATTGTTTATTTTTCATGTAAAATGAGTTGCCTACAGTTTCAAATTACAAAACTTTGTAAAGCACTCTTAAAGCAACCTCAAGCAAACTTTGCAATATTTTAAAAGTTTCTTTAACTGTTTTGAGTTGTAATTTATATTACTAATAACAAATTACTGCTGATAAGTGTGTATTGGATAAGTTTTATTTAATTTACGATTTACAGTAATCTGTTCCAGTTCATAGTTCCTTTTACCACCGTCGCTGGCGTCGCGGAGCTGCGTCTACGCTCCTAGCGCGGCTCGCGCAGTCGGCGACGGCAGTCTCGTTCAGCGTTCTGCCGCATCGCGAGTGCGTCCAGTGCGTGTAAACCCTATGCGTTTTTGTGCCGCCCGGAGTGTCGTCAACCCACTGGATATTACAGATGCGTCGCGCGGAACATGCACGTAAGTCCATCGCAAATCGCGCCCCGCGCCGAGCACGCGCACCCCTGCGTCAGCTCGCGCATCTAGCGCGCGAAGCGCTGCGAGCGCGCAAAACAGGGAAAAGAGATCAATGACCAATGGGTGGGTTTCGCAACGGCCGCGACGGGTGCTACGGGCACGGGGATTTCGTGTGGGCCTGTGTGCGTCCGCCGGCTGGCGGCCTGGCGCGCGGCAGCTACGACGTATGTGCGGCTCGCGCGCTCCACCTCGCACCTTGGCGCGCGCGGTAACGATCCGCGGTGCGCTCGCGCGCCGTACGTCGCTTGCCGCGCCGCTTATCGAATCGAATGTGGGTTTGTCAGTCAGAGGGGCGGCTGGGTTGATCGGCGGGGGGCGCCAAAACATTCGCGACTCAGCGGCCCGCGCGACAAGTGCATCGCGACCCGCGCCGCAGATTAGGCGCAGTTAACGATAGGCGTAATTGGGCGGCTTGCGTTTCGAGCGCATCGCGTGTGCGTGCCGCGATTGCGGCGAAGGCTTTATTGTTGTTATGCGTATGCGTTTTGTTTCTGCACGCCTACGCCGCGCCCGGAGACACGGAATCATTAAAGTCACCGCGGTGCTCGGCGCTATGGCTATAATGATTTAACTCAACTTTAGTCTATGTCTAACTAATACGTGTTTAACTACCCACGTACGAAGCGTCGCCGTCGCGCCATGAAACGTAATGGTCCTCCTATTCCGATGCCCGATCATTGTCTAAATTCGGCTGGCGCTGTCGCTTCGACTTTCAATTGTCTTTAAAAGCGCCTGCCCATTGATTTTCGTGGGCTTCGTGCTCGTGGGACATTAAGATGTGCGTCTAGTGGCGGTCGAACGTTAGTGACCCATTAACCCTTTCAGCGACAACGAGTTATCACAACACAAAGTGCACGCCTATCTATCCGAGTCTTAATTCGAACTGATTGAAGGTGAGAGAAAACTGTAGAGAAGCTTCAAATCTAAATCAATGCAACCGCAGAGAGCAAGTTGTTTACTTATCGACGTTTTGTGTGCAGTGTGCAGTGTGCAGTCTGCACCTGTACCTGCACCTGTACCTGTACCTGTCAACCATTTCACGGGCAGCTTCCATTTTATATCTCTTTCCAGTCTTTCCGTTGCATCTTGAACTCGTTCTTAGTTTTGTGTGAGGTTTTATCAGTTCTGTGAACGCCCACCAATCACAAAACACAAAACCCTACGTATTTTCTTTAGCATGTGTGTTGCTTTATTCACTTTTGATTGATTTGGATCTCTGCCCGACTTGACTGGGAAATCACGCGTCGAATGTTGATAGTTGTTGTGTGCATTTTTTCGGCGTTCATGTGCGTCACGGCGCAGCGATTTCGCACAGCGCAGGTATTCCATTCATACATTCTTATAAGTTGAGCATCGGCGAGCATAAAATGGGTTAATACTTCTAAAGTGCACTGCTTGTTTAGCGATAATGATAAGACGTCGGCGGCGGTAAAGTACACTCGCCACACTCACTTCTAGATTATGTACATGTTAGTATTTCATTGCTTCGAATAATTTCAGCGGCTTGATGCAATCCAGCATGAAACATGAATTCACTTCTGCTTTATTCATTCATTTTCGTCGCTTGGGATTCAAACCGGAAGTAGAACCTGATGTATTTAATGTTCCTGTCCCTGCAGGGGCAATTATTTCGACTCACTATCACGAATGTTTACAGTAGTTCCTTGGTGCACTGGTTTATTCCCTTCTGGTTCATTTTCATGCTTAGGTTTCTTCAAACGAGGTTCCTTCGTCGCATTGTCTGTGTGCTGTGTCCTCATTTTCATTTGCTAAAGGAATGACTGCAGTTAACTCGTTGCAAATGTAAATTGTTGAAGTTCCAGTTTCAGTCAAGTTACAGTACAACTTTCATTATAGTACATCAAGTGTAGTAACTTCCTGACTTTACAAATCTTGTGATGTCTTTCCAAGAAGAACTGAATTCATTTAGCAAACAGATTTATCTATACAATCTATCAATATACAATCCGATTACAATACTATACAATGCGTTGTTTTCTTCTTCAAATTAAATAAAATTATTTATTAATAGGTGCGTTCAGGTCGTTCAGTACTGCAGTCTGCACTTATGCTGCATTATGAAGACTTTGTTGAGTTTGCGTCGCGTCGCGTCGGCACGCGTCACGAACCACTAAGCACGAATTAAAATTAGATCGGCGTTTCCGGTGTGTCTCTCCACCCTACAAAGAAGCCAACATGTCCAACAATGAATGCGCATTTGTCGGTCCCCCCGTAAATGAGTAAAATCAGTTTTTATTACACTACTCTGCTATAGTTATAGTTCAGGAACTTCAGTAACTTCAGTTCCTACATGTGTCGTCGTTGTCGGCGTGTTTAGGAAGTGTCATGCTCACAATCACAATCAGACACTGATTCGTACATCAGTTAACACTTTGAATACGTTGAATACTTTGAACACATCGAACAGAATAAACAGTTGTGTGTTGCCTGTCGGCTCATGGCTCGTGTTTCATTGTTTTTCCACTAAAAACTCTGCTGTAAAGGTTTTTTATTTCTTGCCGTTGCAGTTGCCGTTGCAGTTTTTTTGTAAACTTAGCTTCCTTTTGCTTGACTTGTGCCCGGTGTCTTGTGTCTATCTATATATCACATCGCATCGCATGTGGAATGACGTCTTTTTTTGTGCAAAAGGCCGAAGAAAGGACGGCCTCAGACAGTCGAAGTTAAAGGGTTGCGACGTTACGAGTTTTGACTGCAATTGCAACTGCAACTGCAACTGCAACTGCATTGCAGTTCGCTTTGGATTTTAATAGCAGAGTCATGTCGGGGGGATAAGTTGGAGCGGTTGGAGCTTCACGGTTGAGTGTTAATGCCTCACATGCGACGTCTGTGTCTGTATTTTTAGCAGACGAAGAAACCGCGCACACGACACACGAGACAATAAAAAGTGAGGCGGACGCAGTAGGTACATGGAGTACAAGACTGCGGGAAAAGGAAGAGGAAAGGCAAAAAAGAATGAATGCATTTGTGCTTTGTTTATTTAGACGACGAGGTAAAAGGAAAACTCTGCGCTTTCATCTTTGGTCTATCACGTCATGATTTGTGTAAATAAATCAATGATAGAAGAGAGAATTTAATCATTTCCTACTTGAATTAAAGTTAAACCTTAAAAACAGAATATTCTTAGTATATTTTAGTTAACTAAGGTGAATATCTTCGTTTGGACTCACCAGGTCTTCAAAGTTTAAGAAATTACTTAGTAATTAAGCATACATTTTTATTTTTTTAACGGATAGCAAAGATAACAATAATAGTCAACATATCCATACATTTTCAATAGTTTACCTTTAAGGTAAATACGAAAATTTTACATCTTATAATTTTATTAGGTTTAGGATTGTTAAAAACTAACAAATATCAAACTTGAGAAGTAAAATTATTATATATCGTAAAGCTCGTTTATTAAAAGTTTATGGAAATGTTCTCTTCTATTATTGTTAGCGTTGATATCCGTTTAAAATGTTGACAAATCATGCTTATTTCCGAAGTTATTTTATAAACTTTGAAGACACAACATTTTTGTATTTTCAGCTGAGAATTAACTAAAATAGATGTGTAATTATGTTTCGCGAATTTATCCACGAAAACAGATTACAAATATCTTGACTCATAGCCTAGATAACTAAAAACATGAGGATTTCCGAAAAGATAAATTTTCCACAATAAATTCTGATAAATGCTAAAACAGAGTAGGTGGAGACATCTCTTGGTATTGGAAACCCCTAAAGTTACTGTTTATCGTTTTGATAACAAGATGCCGCCACATACACCGTTTTGGAATTTATTCTAAATTTTGCACTTCTTAAATCTCCGTAATATGTAAACGGTAAAACACTGCTCAAGTCGGCTAAAAATTGGGGATGGGGGTGGGCACACCAGGGGTATAGTGGTTAACGCGCCGCACTAGTGAAAACGTCCGGGGACGACCACGGATCGAATCCGCTCGGCGGTGAAAACATTTCTAGCTTATATAAGCCTCCCCAGGTCCGCAGAGCTGTGTAGCATCCCCCGCTGTAACAATAGCAGGTCCTACGGACCTCGAAGCATATTATTTTATCAAATTTTGCAATTTTTGGCAAATCCGTCGATTAAGAAGGAAAGAATTTGCTTCGAAGTTTAAAGTACATTGGCATAGTTGGTAAATCACCAGGTTTCCACCCCGGAGGCGTGGGTTCGATTCCCAGCATGGAAATTTTTTTTTCTTTTTTTTTTACATTTTCCGTCAATTTCAAGCTGGATGTAGGATTATCATAAAACTGGAATTTAGGTTTAGTTTTTTTTTTTGATTTTGAAATTGTGTAATGTAATGTAATGTTTTTGTTATTAATTTTTGAGTTAATCAGCAGGATACCTGAATAAGTAGGACATGACAGAAGACTTTAAACACATTTGCAGTAAATCTGCATCCTTTCAAAGGGTAATTTATTAAAATTAGGGAGTTGTTTGATAAATTTAATTGTGGATATAATTAAAAACTATATTTAGTATATTTTCGTGAGTTAATCAACTGAATATCTCAAGAAGGAGCACAGACAGTACTTTCCGCTCTTCACAGGTTTTGTGATGTCTTTAAATGAAGAACTGATTAGATTAAGGAAGCAGTTAGGAACTCGGAACGGATTTAACGTCCAAACAGTCGTTTACTGCAACATCGCCAGTCTTTTTCACCCTAGGAGGTACATTTATAATTTCTTCAACATATCATAATCCGATACTTAGACGTACATACTTACAATGTAACCGATAGTTTTATGAATCGTACGTGATTGTGTTAATAACAATCGTCTGCTGATCAAATGAATGCACGTGGAATGCAAATTTTTATTCGCAACTGAAACTAACCACTGAAGCATTTAATTGTTCTTCAATTTGTATACATATTTAACTAGACATGTTTTAAAAATCACTGCACACTCTGCACAGACGACTTTAATAAAGTATCATCAAGATATGTGGAAATATGGCATAGTATGAGTGTGATGTGATATTGAAAAATTGAAATGAATAAATTATCAAGCCTGCAATCATGATATGATTAACTCTTCACATGCTGGCGTGGCGTGCACTGGTGCACTGTGCACAGTTATAAATTATAATATTCGTTGACACGCCGATTGAATTACACATGAGTAACACATAAGCAGCGAGGTCATTCATGGTTGCCCCTCGATTTGATTCAAATGGGCGTTGAAGAACTACTTGCATTGTTCCTTTGAATGTTGATAAGTCTGAGTCTTTGAATGATGCAAATTCCTTCCGCGTATTTATTATCGGCTAACCGCAAATTATATTGTGCCCATTGTCCAGTCCACACCGGGTCTGATTACATTTCTGGCGCACTTTTTTGTTTTTTGAGCTCTGAGCTAAGACTCAGAGCCTCCAACTTTCAACGTGTCATCTTGTCTCGCGCGTTATTGTTGGTGTTGAGACTATTACGCTGACGTATATGAAAAAAAGTTCATGACGCTGACTGGACACTAGACACAGAACACATTGTCCGTCAAGACCATCGTCATTGATCATTACAAGCATAAGAAACCTCTGGTGGGAATTACGCTCGCGTGTGCAGGACGTACGCTTCGAGATGAAAATCGACGCCAAGGTCGACGCTGGTAATATCGTAATAAATATCATATTAGCTTGGACTTGTTCGTAGTCTCAGGCGTGCTCTGAATCTTCATTACGTAAAGTTTTTTGACATCAAAAAGCACCATTTTCAGCGCAAAAAATGTTTGCATGTTGCTGGCTTTTTGTGTTTTATGTCTGTTGTTAATGTTAAATAATGCTATTACAAGCAGCGTTACATAATCAACAGGTCGGTCGTAATTCAACCTCACAATCTAGCCTCGCCTTAACTGCTTTTCAATGTAATTCAATGTATCCCGATTCCCCTGCGAGGGTGATTGTTTCTTTTCATCTTTCGCCGCGGCGTTTAGGTGATTTTTCACTGGGTGTCTGGGTACAATGCGAGCGGAGTTTTCGGCGTGGGGCAAAGTGCGTGGAAATGGCGTGAATTTATTTCGGCGCGTGAGAGGTTGAAAGGTAGAATGGTAGAAAGGTGGAAAGTAGAGAGGTAAAAGCCGGCCTTGATAGGAAATTGTTCCTCGCACGTCTGGCTGTGGGGACCAAAGCAACCGTTAGTCACACAGGTTACGCTCGGTGCATTTCCCATTCATTGATTTTCTGGTCCTGCCTTTTTTTACCTGCCACATCACTTGGAATGATTACTGGGAGGAGGAAACATCTTAAAATCACGTTTTGTGTAACAATATTTAAAGGCTAATTTACAGTCGGCTTTTAAATACTTACGTTTTTAAAATGATATTTGATCCTATAAACACTTCAACGCATTAATTTCAAAATGGCGGGAACTTTTTTGTTTTTAAACGCATAAAGTAGGAATGGTTTCACCTTAAAAAAATTAGAATGATTTTGCACCAAACAAAAAAGTAGCATTTAAATGCGGACTGTAAATCGACCTAAAGTCTACTTTTTGTGGATATCCGTGTTTTAGTCGGATTTTTAAACTTGCATTGAAAATGACACAAAACTTGATTACGTAACAATGAAATTGATTAAATGTTGTCGTCTTTTGTTTGCAGATTAATGACACATTCGCAAGATAAAGCATCCAGTGCGCGATGGAGTTGCGCGAGGCGAACGGCTCCACGGGGCAGCTGTCCAGCGGCGGGAGCGTCGGCGGCGTGGGCGGAGCCGGCATGCATCACTCGCACTCGACGCCGGCTGGCGTAGACGGCGTCGGCGGCGGCGGCGGCGGCTCGCGCACCCCCCCGGCGACGCCCAAGAAGGGCGGCAAGATGCTCGCCATACGCGTGCAGATGCTCGACGACACCGTCACCATATTTCAAGTGCAGGTAAACAACGACAACTTGTCTTCGGTCGTCTCCCTCGCGGCGTCACTTCGCGCTTGACTTTCGCACTCTCCATCCCCTCATTGCAAACGCACTGCAGCTACAGACAACAGACAACAGACTACAGACAACACCTTTTGAGGGGCGCAAGGGAGTGAATTATGCATTCATAGCCCCAGTGCCGGAAGCATTGTTTAAACTGGAACTGGGACAGGGACATGGGCTGGCAAAGTGTTTTGATGTTGGTGGTTGGTCGCCTGGTCATTGATCATCGATTCGCCCGCCCGCCCAGCCCCCCTATGATATTAATAACGCAATATGTATTAAAGAGCCCGCCGCCGCCGCCCGGAATCACTCGTTTGAGAGTTGGCACCCGCGCGCGTTTTCCGCTCGCCAGCCTCTCCAGCACGCACGCGACGCCGTCGTTGCGGCGGCATCGATTTTTGATACGTTTTTCGTGCCATTGCACACTTGCAGCACTCGGTGGATGCCTGGCGGCGGCGGCGCGGCTCTTAACCCAATTTCGGAACACATTTATTCGCTTACGCTGTTACGACGTGCTTAATAACGATTCCTCGCCGATGCAGCGCCACTTTTAACTTTTTAACTGTAACTGTAGCTTGAATTGGTATTGGACTTAGACCTAGTTTGCCAACGCTCCTGCATTATGCATCTGACATTATAAAATCAATCGATACTGTCGCTCCTGCCACAGAAACGCTACCAATCCATCAAGGCATCACCGGGCCGCCGCGAGAAATGCTTTTAAAACTATTTACAATCTCCCGCTCGGGTAATTTCCTCTCGTTTTCCGCCAGTTGCAGCCCGCGTCCATCAATTGCAAAGAAAACGAAGCAAACGAAGTAAACGAAGCACAAACGCGTCGCCTGTAACGTGACAGCGCTGGGGGATAAAAATAGCGACAACTCCCCGTGGCGAAGCGTGATGCACATTCATTTCCGACTTCCGCGCAGCGCCCTCCAACGCTCCTCCAAGTCTCACGAATGACACGAGAATCGTATCCATTTTTATTATATTTACGTGGGCCGTGGACTGTTGGCTTGTGGTTCGCAAACAGTTGAATGGTGCTCGCAGCTCGGAGCTCGGAGCTCGGAGCTCGGGTAATTTCATTATGTGAAAGCAATCTTCCTTAGAAGCATCGCGAACTACGTAAATAGTTGAAATAGAATAAACGACGCTGATAAGACACAAAAACGCTTGGAATGCCAGCTTTATTATGTACAAGCATAAATATGCCATGTCTTTCAAACATTTCCTGCGTCCTGCGTATTGCGTATTCCATGTTTGTTCTGAAAGAATTCAAGAATTCAAGAATGCAAGCTTTAACGACAGCTTGCATAATTCTCTTTCCCCCTCAAAGAGATGAATATTTATAAAATGTTGCCATTGCAGTATGCCTATGCCTATGCCTATGCCTATGCCGCAAGTCGCAATGCGTGCCATAGTTGGAATAATTTCAATTATAATTGTAATTATATAGTCTGTGTGGTGTGAGTTGGTGGCGCGGCGTTTTAATTAACGACACGCTGTTATTACACTGAGTGAGGATGGGGACCGCGGATAGAATGTTGTTGAATCAATTGTTTCAACAATCGGATGACCAATCCTTTGATTTGCACGCAGATGCTTTATTACTGTGAGTGTCGCGTAATTGAAGCTAAATTGTGGATCGGCGCGCGTTGTGCTCTTCAATTAATTGAAGTCAACTGGATTAAATATGACAGACATTCGCTGCGTTTTAATTTCGCTTCCCTTCGCTTCGTGTTTTTCGGTTGTATTTTCATGCAAATCTTTTGTTGCAGGCCAAGGCGCTCGGACAAGTACTGTTCGACCAAGTATGCAAGCAGCTGCACTTGCTCGAGGCCGATTACTTCGGCCTGGAGTACACGGACATGTCACACACAAGAGTAAGTCGTTGTTTTCCCACGGCTTGTCCTGGCTGTTTGCGTTTGCTTCAGTTGGTGTTTGCCTTTGTTTGTTGATAGTACTGGCTGGATTTGCAAAAGCCGATGTCGCGCCAGCTCGGCCTCTCGCTGGTGGACCCGCTGCTGCAGTTCTGCGTCAAGTTCTACACGCCGGATCCCGGCCAGCTGGAGGAGGAGTACACGCGCTACCTGTACTGCCTGCAGGTGAAGCGCGACCTCGCCACCGGGCTGATGCACTGCAACGACAACACCGCCGCGCTGATGGCCAGCTACATCGTGCAGGCCGAGTGCGGCGACTACGTCGCCGAGGACTATCCCGACCATACGTACCTCTCCAGCTACAAGTTCGTGCCGCACCAGGATCCGGAGATGGAGCGGCGCATCATGGAGAATCACAAAAAGCATGCGTGAGTGATTTGCGTATGCTCGCATGTGCGATGCCGATGTTTTATGCTGTTTGTTGTTGTTTTGGGATTGTAGAGCGCAATCGCCGGCTGAGGCGGATCTCAATCTGCTCGAGACGGCGCGACGATGCGAGCTCTACGGCATCAAGCTGCATCCAGCGAAGGATCATGAGAACGTGCCGCTGAACCTCGCCGTCGCGCACATGGGCATCGTGGTGTACCAGCAAATCACCAAGATCAACACGTTTTCCTGGGCGAAAATCAGAAAGCTCTCTTTTAAGCGGAAAAAGTTTCTCATCAAGCTTCATCCTGAAGGATATGTATGTATCATTTGAACATTTAATAATTCTCAACGGGTTTCTCCCTAATCCCCAAGATTACCTACTTTAACTGGTCAACCTTGTCTCTTCAAGGGTTACTACAAGGACACGGTGGAGTTCTTCTTCGAAGGACGCGACGAGTGCAAGAACTTCTGGAAGAAGTGCGTGGAGAATCACGGCTTCTTCCGCTGCTCGACGGTGCAGTACGTCTCGCGGCACAAGACACGTGTGCTGTCACGTGGCAGCTCGTTCCGCTACAGCGGCAAGACGCAGAAGCAGATGGTGGAGTTCGTGCGCGACAACTACGTGAAGCGGCAGACATTCCAAAGGTACGTAGCCGTGCATGCGACGTTTTCATATTGCTTGTGGCTGGATGTGTGTATTGGCTGCATGGGATAACAACCCCCCTCAAACCCGCAATGGAAGCGCACACACTGGCGGAAAGTGGAGGTGGGAGTATACTGTCCGGCCGACTCATTGTGCTTCAAAACGTTTAGTTTTCAATAACGTTCATGTAAATAAGTGTTCAGACCTTGTAGATTATCGAACTTCATGTCAGCCGTTTGAGATTATGCAATTGCTGCTCGGCAAATGTTTGATTAAAGTTTGGAAGTTGGCGAATTGCATAATCTCAAGTTTTGGAGCGTTCTTCTTGGTGTGGTAATCGATGTGTGTTACTCGGAGCATGATTATTATCTAGATAACGCAGGATTTGCTGTACCCGATGCTGGTATTACATATCTGTTGAATTTGTTCGATATTTCTCTCCTTAAATTCCGGACTGAACGCAAGGACGTAACTAGTAACAACTCAAGGGAAGGAGGATGGGACTGATTAGGCAAATTGCTAATTCTCACTAACCAATAATACTGCTACTAGTCACTGAAACATAATCAACAAATTGTAACGGCGCTAACGGTTCTAACGCGGCTCTCTTTCTTCTTACACTATTGTACACTGTAATAAGCATGTTTGTACTAATTTTCTGTTTTCGTTTTGATTTCTACTCACTGTTCTCTGATTTTGCTCTCTCTTTCACTTCACCGGCGCTGCGACATACTCTCGATCATTTCAATTGCGACTTGCGACATTCACCACTCACGCTCTCACATTCGAGCTCATGTCATTCGGTGGCTGCCTTAGCTGCGAACACACGTTTAAGTTCTTTTGCGTTTTTGGACTCGTACTCGTACTTGATCGTACTACTTATACTCATTTACGTTTTTGTTCCTTTGATGATTATGATGATGATATATTTAGCTCTTAGTTGCATTATGATGGTGATTGTGTGCTAGTTGGGTCACTCCTCGTTCTCTTGTGCAGGTCGGCGTCATTCCGCCACTCTAGCGCGCATTTGAACGCCAACAACAAGAACACCAGCTCGGTCGGAAACAGCATTTCCGCCCATCCCCTGTTGCCCCTTGCTGACAGCAATCTTAGCGGTATGTAGTTTATTTTTTACTGTCTTGTCTTATATTTTTGTTTTGTTTTCTTTCCCTTTCATCAATTTGGTTTTCGTTCCGTTCGATTGCGAGTTACCGATGCGGTGCGCACATGAAAAATCATTTGACGATAATGACATGATTTTATTGTAAATATTTGGTTGGTTCTGTCGTGTATTTGAGTTCTGCCCTCGTGAAAGTGGCGCACGCTGCACCACCACGTTTTTTGATTGCATCCCCCCTTTCGGTATAAGAGCGTAGGCGTTTGTGCGCAGCGAACTGTTGAGCAAGAGAAGTGGTAAGCCGTTGACACGGCGTGGTCTGTTCTGCTTGCGTTTGCAGTGGAAGTGTCCAAACTCTCGGCGTCGCTGGGTGCGATGGGCCCGGCGTCGGCGTCGGCGTCGACGACAGCGGTGGGGGGCTACCCATGCGCGACGGGGCGAACTTCTCCGACGACGAGGTCAGCCTATCACCACCGCGGCACTCCTACGTGCTGGAGTTCGGCCCCCGACACCAGGCCTACCACACTGCCTGCTCCGATGACGAGCTCGCCATCACCTCCTCCGACGATGCGATCGGGCTCGCCGGCGGCGATTTCTGTGGCTACGAGCCCGCCGCCGCCGCCGCGTACGGCCCCAACGGCGGCGCGCCACCATTCGCCTGTGGCCGTCCGCGCAGCCGTTCACAGGGCCGATATAACAACAGGTACACTACCCCACACGGCGCTCATTATTACCCGGACGCCCTGTAATCGCCCGCCGTCGCAGACGCAGTCGGCGAACGACATCGACCACGCGACTCCCCCACATCCCCAATTCCAATCCGACTTTAGCGGCGACGCCGACGACGACGACGCATGCGTCTCGGAGGCGGCGAACCTGCCGCCGCTCGTGAAGCGGCACGTGTGGCGGCGCAGCGCCAGCTGCCGCGACCTATACGACTTTAGTTTCGAGGACTCCGGGCAGGCGAAGCGCCGCATCAAGCCCGACCATGTCGCGACTGCCTCGGCGACGGCGGCCGGCGCGCACGAGCTCACGTCCCACCTGGACGAGCGCAAGCTGGAGTCGCCCGTCACGCGGTACGGCGACGATCACAGGGCGATCTACGCGAGCTCGCAAAATACTAGCTTAGAGATCCATCAAGACATCATGATGCCCGAGCAGAAGGTCTACTCGAGCAGCTATCCCGGCACGACGGCATACTCGCAGGAGTCTATGGAAGATCCCGGCAATTACGAGTTGCGCGACTCGCAGGACGACGTGTCTCACGACAGCTACGACCTTATCGAGCGCTCCGACGACGACTACAGCACGTCGGGCGAATCGAAGTACGCAAAGGTCAAAGGCGTCGCGACCACGCGCAGTTGCAGCCTCGACTCCGGCCGGTACATCCCGTCCGACAGCGATTCCGAGGCGGACAAGCACCACAAGTGCAAGAGTACCGAGGACATCCATCCCGACATATTCGCGATGGAGGATCCGAGGGACTTTCCGCGCGAAATCGTGCCGCGCAAGTCGGACGGGTCGTACTACAAAAATCTCAAACCCAGTTCGCGCACTTCCAGCCAGGAATCGAAATCCGATTATTACGACACGCGCGCGGTGTGCAAAAAGCGCCGCAGCATCGGCTCGCGCACCTCCAGTCAGGAGTCGAAATCCGACTACGAGACTAAAAAACACCCCCATTCCCATCGACGCAAATCAAATGTCAAGTATGATTCGCGCCAGTCTTCGGCCGAGTCGAAGAGTGAGTATTACGATGCGCCCGCAGAACCCAAATCGCCCAAACACGACTACGACCGACACATTCAATTCGAGCGCAATTACGGCACGCAAAAACTGCGCCAGCATGATAACGCCGAAATCAATCGCAATTATTCCCATTTCAAAGAGACCTCTCACGTTCATTCCATTAGTTTGCAAAATGTCGAAACCGAGCAGAACATTCGCGCTAATCGAATGGCTGCTAACTTGGAGCAGAATACTGTTCCAAGGACACAAAAACGTACGCAAAGTGAATCCGCCGATCGGCGAAGTGTCACGCACATTTGGCCCGAGACTATTGCAGGTATTCCAACGCAAATTCAAGATTGGACCGCGAAGCAGCAAAGCACCAAATCCACTGAATCCGAGAGTAACATCTTTAGTTTCGATGAGGAGCGAATTAAGAGCTTGGAGGAGAGTGATGACTATGCAACTGTGCCAAGTCTACCGCCGAGGAACTTACCTTCTGAACGTGATCAAGAAAAGAAGAATTACCGGGATGTTTTCGTTGAGATTGAGCCGAGAAAGTTGGACCTGAAAGATCCCATGTTGCATCAACCCATTGAACGCACCAAGAGTGATCCGAACAATTTAGCTTGGCAACGCTTGAATTCCAACTCGCGACGCATGCTCCTGAAACACCAAAAGTCCATTGACCTCACCCCTGCTGAATCCAGTGATGAAGATTACCTATACAAGCAAATCCCAAGCGCTCCTCCCATCATGAAATACCGCGGAAATAGCACTCACTTTGAGATGCCCACAGCTGAATTCGGCCATTTTGATATTCTCAAACGCGAGGTTGAAGGTGAAAAGACCCGTTTTGAGGTTCCCAAGAAACAGTTCGAAGTTTTAGGCGCGAAGACCCAATCGGATTTTATTAATTTACCTCCTAAGAATGAAACAGATATTCCGTATGTTCTCCATAAAAGACACGTCATGAACGGAACCTCGAAAGAGGAACCGGTTGACATTCGCCGGGTACCTGATGTTGTGGACTTTGAAGCTGGGCCAAAGAAGCCCAAGAGTCCTAGTGCGACCGATGCTATATCGATCCCCACCTCCACCTCGTTCCTATTCACTCAGAATATTGATTTGTCTAAAGTTGATCCGGTGACGTTGGAAATTGATAAAACTGCAAAACCTATTCACCACCTTTCCAGTCCAAAGAGAGATATTACCCGCATTGATCCCGCCATCCTAGAAACTTTGAATTCCAAGCTCAGTCAGATCGAAAGCGATAGCCCTACTAGTAGTCGCACGGAAAGTTTGAAGCCTGCACAGAAAATCAAAGCTCTTCAACAGATCCAGGAAGTACCTTCAAGAAAACCTGAAATTGTTGGCGTTAAACCCAAGATTAACGTGGATAAAACTGGGCTTGATAAGATTAAAACAGATATTAAGCCTAAACGAATTATTAAGTCACGCATGCAGCCCGGGAAGAAATTCAAAGGAAACAAGACCAAGGTTCGAATTACCTCGTTTAGTTCAGATGATGAATCTTTGGATTCCGATGATGTTTTCGGCAGTACTGAGGCTACCCCTACTAAACTTGAGTTTTCTCCGCCACAAATGCGCAAGGAGATGGAATCCATCTTAAAATACGAGTCGGAAAGAAAATATTTACAGTACACTATGTCTTCGACTGAAGTGGAGGGCTCACCACCCACAACACGACGAACGGACACATTGTACTGTAGAAATGAAGAGCAACCCGAACTGAGGAGAATTTCGGAGAGGTCTCTATCGATCCCAAGCTCAGAAGATGACTTTAACATCAAGGCCACTGATTTGCCAGCAGTTTTTGAACCTGAAGACCAGGAACACGATCATGATGAAGTCACACTGACTCTGGATACTTTGGAGGAAGTAGAGAAGGAGACTGACAAGTCCATTGAAGATACAGTCACTGTAGAGATGACTGAGCAGGTGACCATTCAGGAGTTTCTCAGGGAGGAGGATTTGAAGGAATTTGACGTGGAAAAAGAGAAGGAGAAAGCTCAGTTGTTGGAAGACATCGAACAGGATATTAAAGACTTGAAGGTACCGCCCAAGACGAAGATAACGGAGATTTGCTCACCGACTTCGAGGAGGAAGGGTCAGAGTCCCATGTTATTTGCTCACGCGAGGCTTAATCTGTCGGAAGGTTCCGCCTTGTCTTTACTGCAGAAGCAGCAGGCGTTAGAGTCGCCCGTTGCTGGAAGACGAGCAAAGTCATTGGACACGCCGGTGATTTCTGTCAATCGCCTTCCGCCTCTGAATTCTTTCTCCAGTAAAGATGATACGGTTGAAGAGGAAGAGGACTTGCCAGGAAAAGACTTACCTGATCGGGAGACGGAGGAATTGCCCATGATACCTGAGGTAGATACTAAACCTGCTCCGCCAACGAAAGTAGATGATAGAAAACCGACTGTGGTGAAAACTGTTAAGAAGACGTTACCTACGAAGCAGAAGAGCATTGAAAAAGACCAAATCGTACCTGATGTATCAAAGACTAAAAAGACCACGCGTACAACGGCAGCGAAAGTTAAGCCGACTGTGAAGACGAAAACTACGGTAACACCACCGAAACCATCTACGACCAAATCGGTTGCTACTGCGCCGAAATCAACTGTCGTGAAAAAGACAACTACTACAGTTACCACTACAGTGACTTCTAATACAACTACGACTTCTGCGAAGGTAAAGCCACCCGTTGTTGGTGCAAAACCACCAGTGGTTAAACCCAAGCCAACACCTCCTAAAAGTTTGTCCCTGGAGAAGGACAAAGATAGAGATAAAAAGCCGGAACCTGTAATAACTCAGAAATCGCTTCCATCTCAGAATTCTCTGCAGTTGCCAGGTCATGAGATTAAACGCACCAAGAGTCAAGAGCTGGAGTCCAGTAAGAGACCTACACCGAAGGAGAAAGCTAAATCTTTAGAAAAGCTCGAGTTCCGAAGAACATCGAGCAAGGAGCGCACGAAATCACAAGATGAGGAGGTCGACAGTGCGAAACGGCAGGAATACCAACAGATGTTGTATGAAACTGCGATTAAACAAACGAAAACAGTGAAGAGTCCCGTGAAGGATATCATGCCTGTCTTCCCACAAGTGGAGGAAATGGTCCGTGAACGCGGTGGCAAGCTGGAAATCTCTATAAACACTATTGAAAACACTGCTGTAAACTTGGAAGAAGCAATCATCATTACGAAGTCTCCAAAGAAGTTGGATAAGAAGTTGCTAGATCAAAAACTTACTAAAAGTTTAGAGTTAACACTCGGTGACGACGAAGAAGCGAACGGTAAATCCATGCAAAGACTTGGGAAGTCGTTGGATTTAGAGCCTAGGATTCCAACTCCGGAACACTTCGACTTCAAGCAGGAGGCTATTGAGAGTATGAATAAGTTTGCATCGCCTGATAGTCCTCAAGTAGGTGGTGGTATGGAGGAGGTAGTCGAGGCTGATGTGCATACATCGGAACCTCTAGACACCGATACCGAGGAAACTCTACAGGATATCGAAGCGACTCAGTTAATTTTGGAGGGTACTAGCTTGGATGTGTGGATTTCAGTGGATGGTACGCAGGAAATTGCTCCACCGAGAGGGTACGAATACGAGGAGCCGATACAGGAATTGGATAAACCCGAATTGCTCAAAGATATAACCATTCTAGAAAAGTCGACTAATTTTTTTGAACCGCCGACTGTGAGTAAACCGCCAGATTTGATACGCTTGCAGGAGACTAAGAGCAGCTCAAGCTCTCAGAGTAATGAGAGGTTGAGCCTTGGCAACTCCTTGGAGATGAAGTATGCTGATGAATCTGGGGAGTCCTCACATCGGTCGGACACAGCACTGGTACAGGAATTGAAGAAAGCATCAGCAACTGTTGAGAAATGTCTAATGAAGAAACTGACGAAGCGTAGGCAAGCTGAAGCTGTGAAAGCTAAAGAAATACCGGAGGAAATTGAACCGGAACTTCACGAGTTGCATCAGACTTTGGTTAGAATTACCAGCGAAGATGAATCGCTAACGTCGGTGAGTGATATGAAGATGGAATATCAGGATATGAACTTTTTAGGTGTAGGAAATGACCACAAGGATGCACTGCTCAAGTTGAGCATTGAACGCAGCCGGTCTGAAGATACAGGTTCTTGGATGACGGTAGAGTGTGACGAGTACGTTGGACAGGAAAGCTTTGAATATGACAATGCCGAGAATTTAAGCAAGCAGGCAACTCCCACGAAAGACGCTGCAAAGTCACCTACCACGGATGAACCAAAGAATTTGCTCTCAGCACCAACACAGAATAAGAAATTAGATATTTTGAAGAGATCTAGTGATCAATCACGCTCTAGTGACACTGGCTCATGGACAAGTGGTGAGAAAGATCTGTCACCGGGCAAAACAGGAGATGAGTCCAGTGTTAGTTGCTCTATTGGATTCGCAATTGGTCTCAGTCAAACCATCGAGAGGTTCTCGACCAAAGAGCAGTTGGAGAAATCCTCACCAGAATTGGAACAACCAAGAAGTCCACGCTCCCCACGATCTCCGCGCATTTGCATTCTAGGTCGCGCTTTTACCATCGATGAGGACTTTGGTGGCAATAATGAAGGATCTAGCTCAGAAGGTGATATAGCTGCAGGTGGACCAAGCGACTTGGCAGCTATCGAAGAGGAGGATAGTAAGAAGGGCAAAAAGCCGTATCCGTTTGAGGAGAAGTGGTCTAGCGACTCGGAACTCACTCAAAGACTACACCAAAAAATCAATAAAAAACTGTCTTCTGAAAAGAATAGTATGTCATCTATTGAAGATGCTTTATCGGACAAGAGACGCGGTGGTTCACTAGAGAAACCTTCCTTGAACTCTGTAGATCGACTCAGTGCAGAGTCACGGAATTCGGTAGACACCGAATCAAGTTCTGGAAGTTTCGGACTTGCTAATCGAGGTGGTTTTAATGAAATGAGCTGCACATGGAAGCGATTCCCATTGGGAGAGTCTGGTTCACAAACATCTAGCATAGATGACGTTGATAATGATTTCTACGCGCAGGAGTATTTCATGAGTCGGGAAGGCTCCGCGGATATTAGTGGTCTGGATGTATATAAACTAGATCCAGATGCAACCCCGACCAAGGAAACTATTGATGATGACCTGGACAAGTACAATTATCCCCTGGGTGGTTACCCACCTGATTTGATTGGATCCACTTACAACACCCCGAACTTTTTGTCACGGACTCTATCTCGAATCTCCGAAAGGAGTTCCAACTCGGAGAAAACTGATGAAGATTCTATAAAAGCTTCCATGAGTGATGCCAGCCATGAGGAGTCAGTACATCAAGGTACCCTCAGCTCCGGCTCTCCTAGCAACGCTCAGGGAAGTGATAAAAAGGTTAAGACCCTATTGAAACAACCAAGCAAGGAAAGCGAAAAGTTTGAACTTCCTAACATGAGCAACCTGCTTCAACGACAGATTTCTGATGATCGCAGGACTTCTGCTGAAATGGCCGAGTTGTCCATCGATGACATAGAGATTCTTACATCTGAGCGGGGATTGCGCTTGAAGCGACAGGATTCTGATGATACCATCATTGACGAAGACATGAACGAAAAGCAGTCGTCTAGTAGTCAAGAGAGCGATGAATGGCCCCTGCCTGATATCCCAATGCAGCGACCTCTGATGGTTATGCACGAAACACCATCTTCTGATAACTCTACCCAACAGACGACGCAATTCTTTCAACCTCCTGTGGTCCTACCAGATCTTCCAAGGGTGTTTGGTCTTAGAGGTAGCATTGTCAGCCAGACCTCTGAACAATGGCCGAGTCCACCATCCAGCGTGACAGATAACGATCCGGATGGGGTACCTGCCAGAGCAGTTAAAGTCGAAACACATTACATTACACCTGCTGAAGAAGCATGTAAAGTGATGGTGGAGTCAAATACCCAGAGCTATGAGAATGACTCCAATTCACTGTCTGATAAGACCCTGGAATATGAAGTTGAGGAAGAGGAGAAGACCCATACGTATGAGAACGTTGCAACTGATCAAATCTCAGAGTCCATCTCAGAGAGTTTGAGTGTTGGACCAAGTGGAATAAAAATCGTATTGGAACCCAAGTCGGGATCTAATTCGAACTCTGAGGAGTTTAATCTTTCTTCGAACCTGCAGGATGACGTTTTTACGTCTGAACATCAGGCGTGTGAATCGAGGAATGAGCTGAGGCCACCGACAGTGATGAGGCGCTCAACGACCTCGGACGATTCCTCGCATTCAGGAAATAATAACCATAGGAAGAAGTCAAAGTCGCACAGTTCGTATTCTGATGAAGATGAGGCTACCAGCTCGATGGGGACTACTTTGGAAGATGGTACTGTGCGATATGCCTATCAACCTACCAAGTGTACCCATAGCAGTCACAGCGAAGACACGTCCATTGCGTTGTCACTCTCGGAGTGGTCCAACAGTACCAACACTGTCAAGTTCCAGAATTTGTCCACTAGCAACAGCGGAAAGTCCTCTGGCCTGAAATCTGATGATAATTCTTTGACGGACATTGCTCATTCCATATCTGAATGGTCCAGCAGCAATTCTAACACGTTAAAAGCTCAAAGCCTACAGTTCCAGAAGCTGTCTTCCTCCACAGGGGACAGTAGCACTTTGACAGATATGATGGGCAAGGACTGGTCGACAGGATCAGAGAACATGATGGCACAGTCCCAGTTTTATAGTACAGATCGATCTTCTTTGAGCAGGCTGGGCTCTAGTATTGAGGAACCCGATATGATGGAAACCACTTCACCAAGGACCATTGCCTCTGAAGAACTCTCAAGATTTGGACATGTCATCTCAGTAGCTCCAGTGACTTTGAGTGATGAGAAGTCTAGCAGTTCCCAGGAGCAACGCACAGTGCACACACAGCGCTACGACAAGGAGAAACAAAAGTACGCAAAACACCAATACCAACCCTCCACTTCACTGAGGACCTCCTCTGTAGACCGCCCCGTGAAGGTGCCACTGAAGTTGGCGAAATGCTCACCGTATTACTCCAGCAGTTTGAGCTCTGAGTCCACTCCGATGACGGTCACACATCCGATGCCAATGTGCAAAACCGCCACGATTCCGCTAACTCGAACACACAAGAAACCAGTGGCGAAAGGCACCCTGTTCCAGGCGAGGAGTCCGCCAAGTGAGAACGACTCCACTAGTAGCATGGAGTCAGCCAAGTGCAAGTCCGAACCGCGCCGCGGTTATCGCCGACGGCGTCACACTCCACAGAAGCGGCACAAAGCCGACAAGGACTGCACGCACATGAGCAAAGATGACTACTTCTACGTGGAGTCGGAGACCACCGAGTACAACGAATACATTCGCAATCGAAGTTTCGAGGAGCTCGCATGCGGCTATCAATACGAGCACTTGCAGGCGGAGAACTTGGAGGAGGGTTATTACCCTGATGGCGATTCGCAATCCGGAAGCGACATCTTTCGCATGGAGCGCGACGAGTCGGAGCCGCTGGAGCCGGAGACTTTCGACGTCTCGTCGATTCCACCGCCGCTGATTGAGGATGACTTTGAGCATCGGGACGACGACGAGGGCGCCGCTATTTGATTCTAAACGAACGAATTACTCAGCAATTACTACAACTACAACTACAACTTTAAATGTGTCACATGTGGTGCACCAAATTTATAAACTTTTATTCATCACAACACAAATTCACCACCAAAATAAATGTCTTTCTAAACGTTTAAAACACTTAAAGAACAGCGGAAAGGGATGGAAATAATCGGAAGCCTAAAAAGACTGAAGTTTAATTAAACAACGCCACATTTACAGAATTATTAAACCGGGACGAAATAAATATGGAGCATCATAAATTTATACCTCATTCATCGACAAAACAAGAAACAAACCAATGCAGCTGGGAGCATGCGAATGAGGCAAAATGAGAGGTCATGTAAAAATTAACACTTTAAATGGAAACCAAAATAAATAATGTAAATATTGTCGTAGAGATATACTGAGCTGGAAGTGACGTACTATTTTATTTGACCGCCTTGTTGAATACTTCTCCAGCGTTACTATTGTGATGTTGTGAGGCATTCGGCAAGGATGATATAGACAAGGAATTTATAACGCTTAAGTGGGTTTATGCCGGTGCCTAATTTGAAGTTACATTTGCGTTACAATCAAATTGATTGCGGGGCTGCAACCGAACGGATGCGAACCGAAAGCGAAGCAGATGAATCGCAACTCGTAACTGTGTGAATCTTCTCTAGATGCCTAAAAAATTTGTTCAAATTGTTGATGATTTCGAAGACGTTTATTTGATGGAACTAAGTTCGTACTTTGTTGCTAGTTGTGCTAACAGAATTTATTGACTTAACGTAAGGGAAGGGAGAGGACGAAAATGCAAAACAAAGTAATTGCGAAATGTTACAAATTAAATAAACTAAAAACTCGAAAACAAACAAAAACTGAAATCAAATTACGTAGATATTAATTAATTGTTAACGTGCGCGTATTGAAATATTGAACACAAATGAATATTTAGATCGAATTCCAAATTTCAAATTTATGATGATGATGAAATGTAAGAGAAGAGAAACGTGTGGAACCTGAAAATATTAATACGTAGTGAACATTTAGGAATACCCGAACAATAAGTAGGAAACGATATTTGGTACTTGTGTTTACCATCATTGTGTTCTGTATTATGTGTTACCCTTTAATTCACATGTGATATCTATGTATGTGCCAAGCAACCCTCATTGATTTGAAACCGTTGAATGATGCGAGTATGACAAACGAATATCGGGCAGATTGATACAAAATTACCAAACAAAACTCAAAAGAAAGCAAAGAAAAAGTTGTTCTTTGGTCTTTGATGCAAACATTAAGGTCGATTATACACTGAAGAAACTAATTGATACTTGATACAAAAAATGTTTATAATGAAGACAAACCGAGTACAATATTTATTAAAACTAACGCTATATATTACTACATTTATTACGAGCATGGTAAGATGGAAAACTCGTAAGGAACGGTTGGTTTTCCGAGCATAAACAACACACACACACA
>JAODGB020041259.1:11648730-11661579 GCA_027574905.2 Earota dentata
TGATATCAGTCAGTGGGAAGATGCCACTGACGTACTTTCACTTTGCGCTGCGAGAGTGCGCTAACTATGCGCGACGACTTAAGCACGAGGACATTGATAAGGACATTCCGCTTTCCCCGGATAAAGATTGGCAGACTTTCTTGGACTATTTCTACAAGGCAGTGCACGTGGGCAATCACTTTAAGCAGAGCGGTCTGGAAAGTGAGATGTCCTTGGTGCACAAGTCGCGGACAATGCTGAAGAAACTGAAGGAGTTCTGCCCGCACATGGATATGGACGGATTCATGAACATTTGGATCTTGAAGCCCAGCTATGGATCGCGCGGCTTGGGCATTCACTTCTGCAGGACGCTATCGTTCATCCTGAAGGTCATCAAAGAGAACAAGAATAACAACTACGTGATACAGAAGTACATCGAGCGGCCACTGCTGATTTACAANGATACAGAAGTACATCGAGCGGCCCCTGCTGATTTACAACACTAAGTTTGATATCCGACAATGGTTCCTCATCAGTTCGACTCAACCAATTACAATTTGGATTTACAAGTGGGTTTTTTACATTTCTATAAGTTGCTGTTTTGTTTTTATTAACTAAATGTCTGTTTCAGANTTTTTTACATTTCTATAAGTTGCTGTTTTGTTTTTATTAACTAAATGTCTGTTTCAGAGAGTGCTATCTGCGATTCAGTTCTCAAACGTACAACCTTCGGAAACTACATGAATCCATCCACCTGACAAACAATTCCGTTCAGAGCAAGTACCACAATGGCAATCGCGATATGTGTCTGCCATATCACAACATGTGGTTCCTGAGTGAATTTAAGAACTATTTGAACAACATTGGCTATCCGACTGTCTTCGACCAGATTATCTACCCCGGCATGAAGGAGAACATCGTAGCGGCTGTTCTGACCAACCAAGAACAGATCTTCCGCACTAACAAAGCTTTCGAGTTGCATGGTGCTGACTTTATGATCACGGAGGATTTCAAACCCTGGTTGATCGAGGTTAATTCCAAGCCGGCGTTGAATCCCAGCACTCCAGTTACAGCTAAACTGTGTCCGATGGTGCTAGAGGACGTTATAAAAGGTTTGTTCCGTTTCAACAGCGGAGTTAGACACTATTCAGACAGGGACACGAACATTTCCAAATTCAGACGATGCAACTTAAATCGTATGACAATTTGGAAGATATTTACGTATCCCTATCTAAGTAGAGGCTAAGTTTGATCCATTGTTTATAACCTCAATTTCCACCTAGTTGTGATTGATAAATCTCGAAATCCCCGCGCACTAACTGGATGCTTTGAGTTGATCTTCGAAGAGAAGGTCATTCCGCCACCACACGTCGAGACACAAGGCATGCGCCTCGAAGGCAAACCCGTCTCGCACGATTACTTCCTCAAACCGGAAGACGCCACCAAAGCGTTAGGCTGCACGCATTGCGAATCCAGCGACAGCCTCAACGTAATCACCACCGCCGATTACATGAAGTACGTCGGCAATGAGATGAAGAAAACGCTCAAGCAACTCCTCATGATCATCGAGAAGGAGCGCAACCGGCGTCGAATACTCAAGAGCAAGTCCGCGTCAAGCGCCACAGAAGAATCCTACAACTACTGCAAAGACATGCAGCAAATTCAATCGAACATGCAGGAGATTGAAGAGATCTTCAAACAGGATCTCTACAAGTCCGAGTCCTCCGATAGCGTCGGCATGCAGGGGAGCCAAGGCGGCAAGAAAGCGCCCGTGTTGAACGTCCAGAAGGCATCGGACATGGCGCTCAAGAGCAGCAGTCGTGTGATAACAAACGCCCTCACCACGCTGAACAAACGCACCGACAGCAAGGCGATGAGCAACGTGATGAGGTTGGTCTCTTCGATGAAGTTCCCCGACAAGAAGCCGACGCCATCGCAGAATATCTCTATGAAATCGTCGTCAGGACTCAAGAAACACAAGGCAACAAAAGTAATAAACCCCACAGATAGTAAGTTGCCAATAGATAATGTGAGTATTTTTTAGAAACTGACGCAATTCGAGTTGATGTTGGAGCGCGCAAGAGGCAAGAGTGCTTGAAACACTCAGGATGCTGAAGATATCCAACGGTAAGCACTGATAACATATTGAAAGCGTCCCTATAAAATGAATTTAATGAAATGTTGAATTGATTCATTGATAAATACAACTAAGAAAAGATACGTCACTAAAAAATCTGTAGCAATTGCAACCATTACCAACGATTTTGTTAATCAATCTGCACATTGCAAACGTGTATAAATCTACAGCACTTTTTCCGCATTCAAAACAATGCAATAAAAAACCAACAGGACACACTCGTCTCCTAACCAACGTAATCATCGAGTTATAAATAATATAAATGGGGCGTCCGACTTGCAAATATTTGTACATTGACCAATTAGGCGCACTTTGTAATTACTTAAGGTATGCTATAAATTAATTATTAGATTAATATGAGCTAAGATGGATTCTTGGGTGGGTGTTGGGGAATATGTACACCTGAGCGTTAATCGATTGTTAAAAAAATGATTGCAAACTAATGTCTCTCACTGCAGTGAGCACGTTCTAGCAGTTCCGAGTTCGCACACGCGCACTAAACACTAGAGCACCGGCTTCAGCGAGAAGGAGAGCTTCGGGCGCGAATTGTTCTTGCCGAGGATCTTTTTCTGCTCCTCCTTGACGCGCTTCTCATGCTCCTTGCGCATCCGTTGGCGCTCCTCCTCCATCTTGCGCTGCTCCTCAACCATTGCCAATCGTTCTTCGGCCTACAAATAAAAATTAAGCATAAATCCCTAAGACAGTCTAAACTGTCAAGTTGGTGTAAACTGAAACTTACGAGTTTTCGTTGAGCCTCCTCGATTTTCCTATTATTCTCAGCCATGATTTGCTCCAACTCCTCGCGTTTTCGCCGCTCTTCCTCCTATAAACAGTTAAAGCGTGAGATGGCGAATACACAGGCGAAAATAGCTGGCCCACTCCCACACTCCGTATCGCAATCATCCTGTAGCATTCACACCGTCTCATACCGAGTGTCCTCAATGTTCCATCGCAAAGTGTTGGATGAGTGCACTCCGCAGAGTACAAGCTTACACAAGTCATGCACACGAGACCAGCCATTTTATAATCGATTGTCACATAATCATCAGCGCACAAATCTCGGTGTAAAACACATCATATTAATTCTCTCTAAATAAAAATCAAAAATATAACGCTGCGCAATCTTTGACCACATTGAGCACAATGTGCGCGCAGACTGCAACGAATTTTGTACAACTTTATTTATCAATATCAATAGTAAATGAGAAAAAAAGAAAGTAAAATAAAAATATAAAAGGTGGATAATACCTGAGTGGCGCCGGGGGGCCTGGCACATCCTTCTCCGAACAACACAAGCAGTGATCTTAAATCTCTACTCTTGAGCAATGTTCAATCACCGTTCACATCGCATCGTCTCTCCCCTTTCATGTCTGTGTGACTTTGTTTATCTTTATCAACAGTATCTCTTTTTTACCTTTACAATTAGCGACCTGCGGGAGGGCCGCGTGACATGCAGCGCCATCATGCGGCTTAAGAAGTGACCCGCCTCGCAGGCAAATCGCCACAAGTTGCGATCCGCCTGCGAGTTTGCTCGCAAAAGTCGCCCAAAATGGCGCACGCGTAAATTGAAAGTGAAAGCAATGTGTCTTTCTTTCTTTTTTGTGTGTTATTTTGTTCAACAAACTATTTGTCGGCTGTAAAATCAAAGTAAAGACGAACATGATGTATATGCGGGCGGTAGAAAACATTTTGCAAATGCTTTGCATTCAGCAAGTTCTGCAACAATTGTGGTGCGCGTGTAGCACGCGCGCGCGATTCAAGCGGGGCGCTTACCTCTCTGTATTTCTCTTCCTGCAGCTGGCGCTCCTTGCGGCGCTCCATCTCCTCCATCATCTGCTGCTCCATGATCTGCTTCGCCTCCTCAACGCGCTTGGCCACCTCGCGCTCGATCTCGTCCTTGCGCTTCTCGAGCTCCTCCTCAACGCGCTTAGTCACGAGCTCCTCGATGCGCTTGGCGGTCTCCTCCTCGACCAAGCGCTGTTCGGCTTCGCGCTGCCGCCGCTGCCGCTCCATCTCGGCCAACCGTTCAACTTCGTCCATTTTTGTACGATTTCTCGACGATTTCTTGTGCTTTAATCGTGTGAGATCTACGGAGCCATCACTACTTGAATATGACGATACTGAATGTGACCTTTTCCTAGAAAATCATGGAAACTTTAGTACAATTCTCGACACTCTCAGTATACAACTAATTTGAAGGTTATGAGGATGTAAACACCCATCGTCGGCGTTTCTTGGGCACCATCAGGATAACAACTTCGTCTTGGGCACAATATGCTTGGGGAGATGTACTCACCGTGATTTGGAGCTCCTCTCCTTGGTTTTGTCGTTTTTGTAGGACTTGCTCGTGCTGCGCTCGGTGCGATCTCGGTCGCGCGACTTGCTACGTTTGTGATGTTTGCTTTTGTGGTGCTTGCGGGGCGTTTTGCTACGGGAACGCGACCGCCCCATTTTGCTGCACCCGCGTGCAGGTTTGGCGCAAGTTGAACTCGTTTTTGCGTTGAATACCGTCGGGAATGTGAGATTTATCGCTTATCGCCAACGTCCGCCTCATCCGCCTGCGCAATCACAAATGTAATGACAGCACGCTGCTTGCGACCCTAGCGACCTCTGTGACACCCACGACCACTGCATTGCTACTTGCACTTGCGTAAAATTACAACTTAATATTAATTCAATACTACTTTATAATTGCATTATTTTAACATTGTATTGTAATCAATGTACAACGCATAATGTTATTTGTTGTCTCTGGATGCAATGGCAGCATATATATGCTTTAAATCAGCTAATAATTTTGAATTGGTTTTTCGCGCATGAGATGCGATGATGATCGAACGTAAGCATAGCATGTCCCGAATGTGGCCGATCGACCCGTCATTCGACCTCTTCGTTGATTCGTGTTAACTCAAAGATGGTGTCGGTTTGTTTTCGTCCAGGTTGCGCGAATCCCTACACAATCTCCGCGACAATGCCGCGCAAATAAACGTGATCGCGTGCCGCATTCGGGGACGGCATGAGGCCGGGCAGCTAGTTGCCACCCTCATTGCGTCATCCAGCACGCGCGTGCGGTGGAAATAACGAAACGCCGCAGCCACAGCAGCCGCCAAGATGATGACCGCAAACCACTCGTACGAAAAGCGGCCGCTGAAGAAGCTGCGCATCGGCCCGCCGGACGTCTACCCGCAGGACCCCAAGCAGAAGGAGGACGAGCTCACCAGCCTCAATGTGAAGCATGGCTTTCCGACGATGACCCATCTGACCGATGAGTTCGGCACCGCACGCAACTGCAACGTCAATCCCAGCAAGGTAACAACGCAGAAAGATGCTTAAACCACCTAGTTACCACAAGAATTCAGCTTTAATTTTACTTTAATCATCTTCATTACTTATTGCTACATAGGTGGGTGCATTTTTTAATTCGATCGTTGCACGGAAAGAGGAATTATGCACGCTGCAAGACTCCGGTCGCAAGCGACAACAGATCAACACCAAGGACAACTTTTGGCCAGTTACTGGCAAGACCAAAAGCACTGTAAACTTGTGGTTTAAAGATCTGGCTGGTAACAAACCACTCATGCATATGGCGAAGAAAGCGCCGACTTTTAACAAAAAGGAAGAGATTTTTATGAATCTATGTGATAATCAAGTTCCAATGTTACGAGCAACATGGTTCATCAAGCTAAGCTCGGCTTTTGCGGTCGCTATCTCGGAGGCAAAGATTAAAAAGCGACAATTGACTGATCCAACAACAGGTAGAGACATTAACTTCAACAAAGCTATTAAAAATGTACATTAAATTGTTATTTTTAGAATGGACTGGAACATTGTTAAAATTTCTTAGAGATCAAGTTCCAAAGTTACAAGAATACTACGCGCAAGTGGAGAAGCAAATGAATACCACACCAAGCTCGACGACACCGGTGCCGATAAGCGAAGCGGATCAGAAGCAATCAGTTAAATATTGGCTGTATGGTATTGACTTGCTGAAGTACATGACTGAGGAGGGTTTAATAGACAGGCAGGAACTGCTGAATTGGATTATCGAGCTGCTGGAGAAGATGCGCTCGCAGCCGAACGACGACGGGCTGCTGCGGTTGTACCTGCCGCTGGCGCTGCAATACCTGGACGATTTCGTGCAATCTGAGCTGTTGTCGCGACGACTCGCGCATTTGTGCTGCAAAAAGTTGGGATACATGTTGAGCAGTGTTAGTGATCCAGCACTGATGACTTCTCCGTTAGGCATAACTGATAATAAAACAGATCGCGAGCGTGAAAAGGATCGTGAACGAGAACGAGAGAAGGAAAAAGAGGAGAAAAAAGAGTCGCAGAATCAGCAAGGCAATCCCTTTCAGACGACGCTCCAAGAGTACCAAAACTGCGCGCACCATCGCGATGTAGTCCTTCAATTAAGTTGCATCATCGAAACTATTTGTCTGGAGTGTCCCACGGGACTAGTTTGGTGCGGTGTGGGGCTTGGCACTGTGTGGCATGGCTCCCCATTGGATTTCCTCCCTGTAGCGCCTTCAATTCTCCCGATACCAGCAAAATGCGAGGCTTTGTCCTACCGCAAGCAAATTCAGCAAGTCGAGGCGACTGTTAGAGAGCGCAGCAAGCGGGCGGAGAGTCGCTGGTGCATGGATAAAGTCCAGCAGTCCTCAACGGGCACCATCACGAATCGCGTCCTCGCTGCGTTGGATGCTTTAGATCGGCATCGCTTCGATCGAATGGATACTTCCAACTCCCTCGATACGCTGTACACGAAGGTGTTTAACAATAATGAGAATGAAAGTGCGGTGATGAAGTTGTTGTGCGAGTGGGCGGTGTCTCCGGAGAGGGCTGGCGAGCATCGAGCGTTGGCGGTGGCTGCGCTCTTGGATCGGCGGCAATCCGATGCGAATAACAACGAGCAGGAGGCGAAGGAGGGCGATGATAAGGATAGTAATGTGAGCGTGCCGGGCGGACCGCCGTTGTTTCAGAGTTTGTTGATGAAGTTTCTGGATGTCGATGCGCCGGTGCCCTCGGCGGACGATAGCGTGCAGAAGAAGACGGCGTTTTCCAATTTGGTGCATTTGTTTGCTGAGTTGATACGGCGCGATGTCTTCTCGCACGATGCGTATATGTGTACGCTGATATCACGGGGGGATTTATTAGGAAGCGATGATAATACAGAACCACAGATTACTCATCCCAAATTAGAGGTATGTTAATATAGACACTTTTAGAGCATTATATCAGTCATTCTTCAATTGTTTTAAACATTCAAAGAATTGAAGGTTAAAAAATAAACAACAGCGAAATATAAAACAATTGAAGAACGCATATGTCAATATGTACTTGTTTTGAAACAATTGTTGAGAATGGAAGTTTACTTGTTTTTAACTCATTCATGGTGTTGTGTGTTTAGGAACAACCACACCAAATGGATTACGACGACTTCAAGGTCGACGCCGATCTGGATAAGATCCTGCAAGATATCAAAGAAGACCAGCAAAACTCAATGGACATTCCCGACTCGCCCAAGGATCACGATCATTCCCATCATTCGCATGTACCGACCTCAATGGGCGCCGTCGCGATGGAAACCGATCACCCAGACTCGAAGACGAAGCTTTCCAGACATTTCATCTACACAACGCATTTTCCTCTCTGCCAGGATGATCCCTACAGCCAGCATGACTGCAATCAGCGACATGTGCTCCTCTACGGCGTGGGCAAAGTCCGCGACGAAGCGCGGCACACCGTTAAGAAGATGTCCAAGGAAATCTGCAAGCTGTTCTCGAAAAAGTTTAGCATCGACGTCGCCGAGGGTGGCAAAGTCAAGAAACACTCGCGGAATGAGTTCAACTTCGAAGCGACGACGACGAAGTGCCAGAGCTTGAGTTATTTCGATCAGCACGTTGTTACTTATCAATGCAGCGTCACCGTCGTGGAAATGCTTAACTCGTTTGCGACGGGCAGCTCGAATTATCTGCCGGTGCAGGAGCACGTTGCGTTTCTGTTTGATCTGATGGAGCTTGCATTGAACATCTACGGGCTGATTGATGTGTGTATTCAGATCTTGAAGGAGCTGCCGGAGGTGGAGGCGCAGTTATTTTCGAAGAATTCGGTGCTCGCGAGGAATTACACGACTGGGTTGAGTTTGTATGTGGTTGGAGTGTTGCGACGATACCATTGCTGTCTATTACGTAAGTTTAGCAAAATTGAATAAGTTGTTTAAACAATTGAAGAAGTTTTGTTTAAAATGTTACTTGCATTTGTTTAGTATCACCAGAACAAACGTCGGCAGTGTTTGAAGGCTTGTGCCGCGTTGTGAAGCATGTTTCGAATCCTGGAGACTGCTCCTCGGCGGAGAGATGCATCCTGGCGCATTTGTACGATCTGTATTCATCGTGCAGCCTTCTCAAGTCCAAGCCGCACACGGTGGAGCCCTTCGGCAATGCGTACCCGAAGATAAGACAAGCGCTGTACACCGCGCTGCAGCCAACGCCGAGCAGTAGTTATGTTTACAATGCGACGTTCATGCAGGAAGTATTCGCTAGTCCTCGGCGCGGTGGCAAGGTGGAGAACACTTGGGTGCGACAATTAGGCGAGAATGCTAACAACAGGTACACGTAATTTTAAAATCATGTCACAATCATCCCAAAAATAGTCAATACTGTTTTACAATAATGCATGCAAGTATCCAAGATGGCGTCCTTCACGTTAAATTTGTTGGTTATTGTTTGAAGACATTCTGTTATTAATCTTGGATTGGCGTTTCCTAGATATTCATTTGTTAGCAATGCAGTGATATACGTGTGTCGAGAGAACGACAATGAGCGCCTCAACGATCTGTCCGTGATGTGCGCGGAGATGACGGCGTGCTGCAACACGCTCGCAGCTGAGTGGCTCGGCGCGCTGCTGGCGCTCTGCCTCCCGATGTCCTTTCCCGGCTACTACACCGACCTGCACAAGCATCTCGATATTCAAGATGCGTCCATACACAACACGCTCGCCGTCTTCACGTGCATCCTCATCGCGAGGCATTGCTTCTCATTGGAGGATTTCGTCGGCCGTGTAGCGCTGCCCAGCCTGCTCAAGGTGAAATCCTTGGATAATGGCGGCGGTGCAGCTGAGGGAGGCATGCGGCTCACGTGTCATCTTCTACTGCGGTTGTTTCGCACCGCGGAGGGACCACAACCGGGGCTATACTCCGTGGGCAGTCCGCCACTCACTCCAAGACCATCCCTGGGCGTCCGATTGAGCTGCGATCGGCATTTGTTAGCTGCGGCGCATCGCAACATTCACGTGGGACCGGTGCTGGCCGTCCTGAAGGCGATTCTCGTCGTTGGCGACGCCACTGCCAAGGAGGGCACCGAATTAAGTATATCACATATTTTAGGAACAAGCGATCTCATGGGGAGTGGCGAACCATCCTTGGAATTAACGTAAGTACTCTCACATTTGATTTCCCATACAAGTTATTAACCTTAACAAAGTGATGATATGATGTGAAGTTAGTCTTGAAAACAGATGCGAAACACAAGTTTTATGCGTTTTTTGTTCCGTTCAGGGCGGATATGGATATCTGTGGGGCGAGGAGCGCACTTAGGTTTGTTTGATGAGCATACTCAGCATAAATTTCGCTTGTGGCGAGCGTGAGAGGGAAGGGGGGCTGGCGACGAGCGCGCTTTTTTCCGCCTCGTCGAACCACTCGCAATCGTCCGGTCCTCCCGACATATCCCCCCGGCTTTTTGCTTGACTATTTGTGTACACCGTGCTTGCACCTAAGCATTATTACAAAGTGCCACAACTTCCATTTACATTTTAGTCAATCAAGTCAACATACACCGTGACCACTTTTATTTTTCGTGATATCAAAGATGCTGGAAACAATCGAATAATCATTTTTGCCGTAAACAAATTTTAGTTCTTCAACTGTTTTAATGCATATTGACATCACGTAAATTGAATGAAATGACGTTCGTGCAGTAAATAACAAACGGGTAACCATGACGACCGATTGTTATTGAAACAAATGCGGGTCGTTATGGTTACTGCCCATTCTTACGCGCTGCACGCTGTTTAGCTTTGTAATAATGCATTCTCTTACCAATTTAGATTGAACTCGTGTTTGTATTTTGTATTCCGATTTTTGTCTAGAGACCACACCCACCCTATACACATAGCTAATGTTTCGTCTTATTCTACTCAGTCAATGTCATTGTAAATAATATCATACACACTCGCAAACAACATTCACCATCACTCAACCGATAGATTCGTAGTAATTGAAGTTTTCACATTGTAGGCAATCGAACAATGGAAACAACGAAAGCACAGCATCACTATCAGCGTTCGCGTGTCACGTGTTGCGGGAAATCTGCTCGCAGCAATGGGTCCTGGAGCGCTGTCTCTGCCATCCGGAAGAGTTGTGTCATCCCGACAACCTCCTCGATCCCGTACTGAGTCATTCGCAGGCACAGCGCCTGCTGCACATGATTTGCTATCCGGACATCAGCAGCACCATCGATGAGCTGGACCAAAAAAGTATGATTAGTCGAATACTAGAGAATTTAGAACTGTGGACGCTGCGCATGTCCTGGCTGGATCTCCAGCTGATGTTTAAACAATTCAGTCCCAACTCGCCCGAGTTGAGTCAATGGTTGGAAACCGTAGCGAAAGCCGCAATCGACGTGTTTCAATTGTGCGCACCAACAATAGAAGACAAAGAAGAGAAAAAGTTAGAAGCTGCGAAAAAGGCGCAGAGCAGCATTTGGTTGGTAGCGCCGCTCATCTCCAAACTCCCTAGTGCTGTTCAAGGTCGTGTGCTGAAGGTCGCCGGGCAAGTTCTGGAAGCGAACGGCTGGGCGAATCCTCCCAAGACGAAACGGCATGATGTGCAAAGCATCTTATCGCATCAACCGTTTTTAAGTTTGGTTCTGTCGTGTCTCAAAAATCAAGAGGATGGTCAGCGTGAAGGGTTGTTGTCGTCGTTGCATAATCAACTGTCTCAGCTAGTCTCCATGGCTAAAGATGGTAATCTAGCGGACATTTTAAACACTGAGCGGACTTTAGACGGTTTGCAGTTGCGATTTTCGTTGGTCGGTGGTGTTTTCGAAGCGTTTCAACGCAGCATACCAATGACGACCGACTGGGCGATGCTTTTAGTGCAGCTGGTGACTAATAATCTGGTGGATTTACACACGCATAGTGATTTGTTCACAACTGTGATCGATATGTTGGCTACATTGGTGCATTCGGCGTTGGCGTCGGATCAACAGGACGATGGCCGGAAGACGTATCAAAACCTCACGAAGAAGCTGAAGCGGGAAATGGGCGAGCGACATAGTTCCAGTTTGCAGCATATTAGACAATTGTTGCCGCTGCCGAGGGTGGCGTGCGAATTGATTGCTGTTGAGCCAACGGGGTGCATTACTGATAATAAAGGCAACAAGATTAGTTTTGACAGCATTGATAAGAAACACGGATTGCAAGTGAGTGAGCATGAGGTATAATTTGAGCGTAGTTGATGTATATTTTGCGCAGGTTTCGGATAAACAAAAAGTGAGCCCTTGGGACGTCCTCGAGGGGATGAAAAATCCGGCTCCGTTATCGTGGGCATGGTTCGGGGCGGTTCGGCTGGAGCGCAGGCCACTTGCCTGTGAGGATACGCATCGCCTGCTGAAGTATCACACGCACAATTTGCAAAAACCAGCGTCGCATTATTTGGAACCACCACCGCTGCCACCGGAGGATTTGGAGCCTGTACCTGACAAGCCGGTAAGTCAATGCTGCATCTGGCTTCGTATGTCTTTGGCTGATTTATTTGCTGATTTTACACATGATAGATTTTACATCCTTTTTTTATTCTTCTAATATTCTCTCATAGTTTTGTTTGATTTTCTTGATTTATTTTGTTTCTTTTTTTGCTTTGTTTTGCATTTTGCTTTTGCTACTCGTTGCGCAGCTAAAAGAGCTTGAAATGAAGGCTGACACGCCCTCGTCTGTGGATCAGTCGCCGCATGGCATCACCGTCGGCAAGAAGGGCCAGAAGCGCGGCCGCACGAAGAAGGTGAAAGCAGCCGCAAACGCCGCGGCCGCCGTCACACCGCCCACAGTCCCCGTCCCAACGATGATGGGGCAATCGCCGCTGGGGCAAACGCCGCCCGCTCAAATGCCAGGCTCGCAGAACGTGTCCGGACCAACGCCACCGTTGCAACACATGGGATATGGGACAGGGATGCAGCAACAACCGCAACAGCAGCCGCAGCAACAGTTCCAAGGCAATCCAAACCAGGGACAGCAGCAGTGGTATAACCAGCAGCAGCAACAGCAACCGCCGCAACAACCACAACAGGGTGGTTATTACCCCGGTCCACAGCAAATGCCTAACGGTAGGTTGAATTTAAGACAGATTATTACCTGCGTTACTTGGATTTGTTGGTTATTTACGCTTGGTTTTTGTTTTTATCAGCCGCCATGGCGAATCGCTTCGAACGCCCGCAAATGAACCAATCAAAAGCGGCGCTCTCCAATATGCTACGCCAGCGCCACCCGCTCAACACTGGCCCGCCCTTTATGGGTCCCCAAGGTCAGCAAGGCGTGCCCGGGCAGAATCCAGTACCGCAAGCCGGGTATCCGCCCGGCATGCAGCGACAGTTTCCACGCCAGCCGGGCATGCGGCAGCAGCATCCCGCCGCGATGCAACCCAATCAGGTAGGCTTTACTCTCGCGTCATAGAGTGCACT
>JAODGB020041288.1:0-28668 GCA_027574905.2 Earota dentata
TGGCTCGGCAGGAGACGGTAGTGCAGCGGACGGGGGGGTGGGCGGGGCGCGGTTGGGGGGGCGCGTCGGCGGGGGTGGGGGGGGGGCGCTCACTATTCCTCAATAATACAATTTATTTTATTTATTTACAATAACAATTAAGTGCAATAACAAATACTCTCATCATAATGGTGCGTAAAAGTAGAGTCTTTTATTTGGATCTTTAATAAACTTCACGCGGCTGGCGACGTCGCCGATATCACTTCTGTCAATAGCCGCCTCGCCGTCATCAGCATCTTTACTGCTCGCACTTCCGCTTGAAGAGTCGATCTTAACCGAATCATTAATCAGCACCAACGATGCGTCTTTATCTTGAGCAGTCGATGGGGCCACTTGCGCCGAGCGAGCGACATTATATCTGCCAGCGAACGCCCGTGGGTTGATTTCGCCCGGGCGGCTTAACGAATCGCCACGGGTTTGATTATAATTTATTATCTCGGGTGTGACGAGTCGCGCTTGACGCGAAACGAGCATTATCGGATGATTGTCCATGCGCTTGGAGATCGTCAGCGGCGTGTAATCGGGTTTGTGATTCGCTGGCACCGCATGGTTTTGCCGGCGGATCGTACGGCGATGCGCCTCGGAGGGCTCTTCGTCGTTGTCCTCGGCGTCCTTTGGAGCGGGCGTCGTCGTTGAGCGCAGGCGAATTTTCGGTCGCTGCCGGCGTTGATACACCCGAGATGCAGGGCGGTGTGTCGCTGGCGTGTGTTTAACTACCGCTTCAGTTACCGACTCGCCAGTTGTGACGTGCGTGGCAGTCGTGGTTGTGGTGACACGCGTCGGACGCTTCGTGGGCCTCTGTCTTCCGCGAATACGGATTTTTGGCGCTGCCGTTGTAGTAGTTGTGGTGGATGTGGTACTAGGCTCTTTCACGTCCTCGTCTTCTTCCTCCTGCTCCTCCTTTTTCAATGTTACGGCGGCTACCGCTGGCATTTGCTCCTCCTCCTCCTCCTCCTCTTCCGGCGGCGGCGTTGCCTTGGGCCTAGGCGGAGCTGTTTGATACTTTGAGGCTGCTGCCGCCGGTGGCTCAGTGGAATGCGGCCGCTCCACAGGATCATCTTCCTCACTATACCGGCTGCTCAAACTGTGCCTTGAGGTGGTTCTCTCAATCGTTTTGTACTTGGAATAATCAATAGATGTTCTGGGGGTATAGGTCTTAACTTTCGGTAGAAAATCATTAATATCAAAAATTTGTAACCCACCAGCTGGGCCAAACTGTCCACCGGGCGAGTTTTGTACATTACCGGTACTAACAGTCTCTTCCTCTTCCGCTTCCTCCTTCTCCTCAACAGGTGCTTCTGTAGTGGTCGTTTTTGGCTTCTTTGTCGAAGGCATATCTTCCGGATTTTCGATCTTTTTATATCCATCGCTTGAATGCAGCTTCTCTAAGAATTTAATAAATTCCGGCGGAGTGGTTGACACAGGTTTCAGAGTGGTTGTTGAAAGCGAATCCTCGGTCGGCTTAGGATCTTTAATCGGCTTATACGATGGATCCGATCTTAGAGCTTCCAGGTAATCAACAAGTGTTTTTCCATTCGCATTATTGAGTACGTCTTTGTGAAATAGGGTTTTGTGTGGGACTGGCGGCTTTTTCGTGGTCACCACTTCAGGCTCTTCGGGCTCCTCTTCAAAGTATTCTTCGATGATTTCCTCGACGGTTCTATCTGTCGTGGGCTTTTTGTCATATACAATGCGGTCAGTATCGGGATCATAATGGTAATTTGTAGGCCGATGGGGTACATAATCATCGGTGTCGTCATCTTCTTCAGCGTCTTCCTGCGGTTTATGTGCCGGTTGCCTTCGAATTTCAGCGTAATTGTTTCGCGTGCCTCTTTTGCGCCGCGACAATCGGTGATTGGATTGCCAATCTTTTCGTTTCAAGATGTTATCGCTTTGATAGTCCGAGTAGATCATAGGTTTCTCCACGGCCAATGGTGGCTTCATCCCAGGTACGAGATATTTATTTAGCGGCAAATCGATTGTTGAGTAATGTATTGGCGTCTCACTGTTGCCCTTAAAGACTGTATAGTCCATGGAGTCGTAGGCGATTGGCTTTATTTGCACAGTGCCCACATTGACGTTGCTTTCCTGCGCGACGGGAGAGATGTCATTCTGAATACGCGACGGGCTGTTCTTGCTGCGACGCACGTAATCGGTATACAGCTGCTGCGTCGATTTCATGACGGGATATTTCCTCTTTAACTTCTTGCGATGCCCGGTTTGTAGTTTCGTATTGATTGCAGCGGGACGTTTCAGCGTGGATGGCGGTGCGGCTGCAATAACATGCGGGCGCTGCTCGCTGGCTGCCGTAAACGAGTCGTCCCTGGACATATTTTGAATATGATTTATCACATCGGCGAACACGTTCAGTTGCTCGCTGGGCTTGATTTGGTTCTTGTAGTACACCTCGCTAATTACATTCGGCGATGGCTGAATCGTGGGCGGCGTGGTCCCGCGATGCAACTTATGGGTTGGATGGGACTTGCGCGACGGTCGATAAGCCGCGTACCGGCCTGAGTATAATTTATTCTGATGATAAGGCCTCTTGCGTCGCCTTGTTACGCGCCGCATTCTCAACGCTTCCGCCTCGGGCAGCGGCTCCCCGTTCGATTCCGCATCGTCACCAATCGCGTCTTCATTATCTTCGGCGGCGGATTCTTCGTTAGCGGTAAAGCCCGTTTCTTCAACGGCAATTGGCTGGAAGCTCTTCCCAGTTCGATTGTCCTGCTTGAGATTAATCACGGCCTCTTTAAAATCCGGGTCTTGAGTGAGCTCCGCCGGTTGGCCGACCATCTCTTCCTTAAAAAGCGGATTATCAAATGGTTCCTCGCCAAAAAATTTAATCTTGAAACAGTCGATCTTGTCGCCGAGTTTCTTAAGGCGTGGTAGTTTCGGGAGCATCGTCTTTTCCGGCGCTTCTTCGCCTGCGTCTAAATCTTTCGGTATTGGCTCGACAGTTTCGACGACCTCCTCGCATTTTGTCCTCGCATTGGCATCCTCATAAAAAGACATTTTCCCCTCTTTTTTACGTGGGATGTCATCCATTGATTGCGCATACCGCAGGGGCGAATTACTGTTGATGCTTTTCTGGTCATAATAGGGATATTTGCCAGCAGCAATGTTGTAGGGCTGCCCCAGCGCGAATTCATGTTTTCCTACATCGGTATCGATTTCCACATTTGTAATCGAAAAGTCAATGTGCCTTCTCTTTCGTCGATGCTCCACTTGGGCCTCATCTTCTTCCGCGTACTTTTCCTCGCCGGCATGATCATAAGCACCATCTTCATAACCCTCCTCCATGTATACAGTGTGAATTCTCGAGTCTTTCACGATTTTCCGGAGTCGAGGCTCTTCCGCATCAGCAGGGAGATGTGATTCACTCTCATATTGTCGGACCTGAGCGTACATCCTAGTGGGAACAAATTCTTCATCGTCTTCATCATTATCGTCCTCATCTTCATCATCATGCTCTTGATTGACTTTAGCTAGAGAACTTGGATGCCTCTCATTTTTATGTTTGACTGGTTCAACTTGTTGTACTTGGGGTTCAGAAAATTTGGGTAGAAAATGATTGCGCTGTCGATTATACACATCAACGCCCTCATATTCACGAACTTTTTCCCTGCGTGCTTTCACATTGCGATTGTGATTGTTGTTGCTTGGTTTGTAGACATTTGGCTGCCAGCTCGGCTTCGTCTTGGTCTTGGGCCACGGCTTCGAATTGTTGATCGACTTTTGACCTAAGTACGGCTTACGTGCGTCAGTTTTCTGCGGCCATTTCTTCTGATTCGGATAAATCATCCAGCTGGGCAACGAAGCGTCGCGATACTCCCTGCCGTCCGCCGTCTCCCTGTGCACCGTCGGCGCCGCGCTCAAATCGAACGTCTGGCTCACATGGCGCGCTTTCGTTGCCACCAGGCGCCGCTTTGCACCTCCGGCCGCATCCACGTTCCGGTGCGCGCCGCGAGGAGACACTGATTTCGGTGTCGAATCGCCATCTGTCTGGCGTATCTCGCCGAGAAAGTAAGGCATCGCCAGCGGGGTTTTTGGGTCAGCGGCACCGGTCAAAAATTTCATTGTCGATTCAAAGCCATTAACGTTTGGCGCAGTGCTGCTCACAACGGCAGCGGCGCACAGCACAACACACACGGCGCGCATTTCTCGATACATTTTCGACGCGTTTCTTTATTCGCAAATGCTCGAAAACCTTTCGTAGAAAGTCGCTGCAGAGTTCAAAGTCAATTTTTGATCCGAACTAGTTGGGGATATAATATTTCGTTCTCAGTTCACAAAAGCGGCAACTCATTGTCCACTGCTCACGTGCCGTTTCTTCCTGGACCTCACACAAAACTCGCGATCTTTATCAGACAGCTTTAGCAAACATCAGTTAAATTGTGTTCATCAGACCTCCAAGTGCTATTATATATCCGACATGTACGAGCACTACAAAGACTCCCTTTCCTAAGCTTTTACTTCTTTTGATAATATACCGAACAATTTCTAATCGAAAATTTCTGCTTGTGTGGTTTTTCGATAAATGTCAAAGCGATCAAATCGATTTCACATTTAAATTAAACAAATCAAATCTCCACGAATGTCCGGCTCATGCAAAAATAGCAGGAAAAAGCGAAAGTAGAACCGGTACAGTGACCAAGACGAAACAATTGGATCTAGCATACTTTTTTGTACTAATTTGGATCATCCATTTATGTTATAAATCACATATCTAACGACAAACAATTACCTAAAAACTTTAAAACTTTAAAAACTAGATTTAGAATGCTTTTGTTCAGGTCTATAGCAACGTTAACTACCATTCACCTTTCTCTTCTATAGTAATTATAATATAACTTCCAATAACGCAACGGAATAGAACAACAAAATCAACCAACATGCATGAATAACTTGACAGAGTGTAAAAAAAACTTATAATAAATCAAGTCGAGAATGAGTATTCAAAGACATGATTGTTAACTTGTTTGATTACTTTGTGAACTTTACGTCGCGCCGGTGAAGGCGATGTAAATGTGACTTGTACACTGTGAATTATTGTAATTTATTTCTCCTCTCTTCTCGGTTTAATGCAAACTTTTTGCAAATATTGCGCGTCTTCAAGTTTCGACTTGTTCCTGCTTCTTGCAGCCTTAATTATTTATCAGTCTTCTTGGAATACAGCTAATTACAGTTTTATTATATAACTTGGCAATCGCAATCGTAGAAATAATTCATATATAACCGGCGAGCCGATGAACACAATCTAAACTCAATTCACGTGATTGTAAACCACAACAAACCATTGGCAACTTCGAAATGATTATTTTCGCGGCGCAGATACATTCATAATTTATGCACTACTCGGACGCACTGATATCGATTCAGCATCGATGCTTCGTATTTGCAATTGTTTCCTTCGAGGAAGTTTACTGGCGCGCGCGCAAAATGTCTTTTTATTCGCTGCCTCGTTTACATGTCGTACCGCGTCGCACTGCACATTTTCTATCACTTTCACAAAACGCTCGCGGAACAAGGTCTCTTGCTGGCGAAGCGCGCTGCGAGAATGCCGACGACGCCGTCGACGACGACCACCAACTCACTCGAAGACTTTGCACGGGACTGCGGTTCGTAGCGAGCCGCATCGACGCCTTATACATAGCATATTTATATCGCAGCCGTAACCACCTAAGTGCGGGCAGGCAACGCTCGCGAACGCGGTGAAAGAAGTCGAAGCCGAGTTAGCCGATGTTGAAGCCACAGCGCCAGCAGAAACGCATTCGGCCTTGTGCAGCGATTCACAGGAAGATGCTTCTTCAACGGGAAGTCAACATCAAGAAACACTAGCTGCTTTGATGTTTCTGCTTTGCTGCCTTCATGCACGTGGCGCTTCAAACACCGTTACGTTTGCGCTTGCATTGGATTCGTTCGGATTAATTAAAGAAATCGTCGGATTACCTAGTTACGCTCAAGTTTCCGTTAAATAAGGTTACCTCGCGAATGCCACGTATCTCCAGATTCCGGAATTCCGTCTTAATAATTGGATTAATTGGCGTGCAGTTAGTTATGGCACTGAACATGAAGTGTCTATTTTAGCAAAAAATATAGCGACGGCATGTCCAACTTCTCGTCTAATGATCTAACCAATATGAAATTCAATTCTCTATCGAAGTAAACTAGTTCGTGAATTTATATCTGCCCTAACTTTGAATTTCAATTTGCACTCAAAATTTAAAATATGCTAACTAATGCAAGTAAATGAGATGCGAGAGTTGGTCGGAAGTCGGAACGCTTCCAAGATACACCCTTGTCATGTGGGGCCATTCACTAACTATGAAAAGAGAGTTCAAACAAAAGTGAACCGAACCTGAGCAAAGTCAGCTGGCAATGGTAGAAAGTGGTTTTTGGCGATATGTATTTATGTTCGACGGAGCCACCTATTAAGAGCTTTGCGTCCGCAACATACTGAATAAATGAATAAAAACTTTATTCGGGTCAAAGTCATAACACGAGATAATATAGAATGCATTAGCCGCGAATATCGCAAGAACATAAGAGTCTTCGCAGCAATCTGTAATTTAATTTCCTTGTTAAAATCCGTCATCCTGTCGCGAGCAGTGTTGATCCACGCGATGAAATCAGATTCGTGTCAAGTATGCTTAAAATAAAAGTTGTACGTCCCAATTTGTTAATAATTAATCTTTTTGACGTCATTTTCGTGATTCTGTCCAACTTGCTTAAATAACTGTAGATGAAACATTGGGCCAGTCGGTTAATTAGTCTGCTAACAACATTAACGTACCGGCATATAGATTAGGTGGAATAACTTCCTGCATATGCTAGATAATGACTATATTAGAGGCATAGGGCATATTTTGTCACTGAACCGTTTGTCTCCAGTTTCACAGAAATGTTTTATCTAATCCTACTAAGCCACGCGCCATATTCAGGTGGAAAATTGCCGATGTGTTGTTGTCTCGACGATTTGATAGCATCCATAAATTACCTTACCATGATTGGGCGATAAATCGCGCCAACACAAAAGGTCGAGTGTGCATTTTTATATTCAACTTTCATCGGTTTTCAATCAGTTTATTTTCCGTTTTCAATCGGCCGTATCGAAGGAAGTGTGATGGGCCTAGTCTAGTGTGAATGTGAATGACAACTCTCACTCGATTGGTCGTAAAATATTTACTGGCAAACATTGTGCATGCATCAATCTTGATTCTTGACAATGGCAATGCACGCTGATGAAGCTTCGACTTGGTAAAAAGTCCGATCTGAAGATAAAGGAAGTGCGCCAAAATGATGCCAAGTCGTGTAGTCGTGTATCGGATATCCGGCGACGCGGCGACATGTGTTTTTGCGTCCATTCGCGCATGTGTTATCTCGCTTGCTGCTTCTGATGATGCGCATCAGCTCGCGATTATGCGCGCTGACCCAGCCTCTTCATCGCGCGTAAATGGGACAACGAGACAAAACATTTAAAAAGCTAATTGTCATTAACCTAGTCCCGCGTGAATATCATCTTTCGGCGCGCCGCGTGTTCGCATTGTTGCCACGCGTCTTGTTTATCAATTCACATTGTTGCGAGGCCGGGCCTTTCATTCGCGAATCTTTCTTCCACTGCGCTCATTTTTTTGTTGTTTGTTTTGCTCTCTTACTCTCCTTTCGGAAGATACATTTCATTGTTTTCATCCGCAGCGCTTTGGGTGGGAAAGCGCTTGATACACTTGATTTTTACATAATTAAGCGCAAATAAAATGACTTATTTTTTATTTGGGGCGTAATTATACGTCTCGAAGAACACAGAAGGAAAAAATGACGTTTGCGGGTTGGTACTTATGCATGCGCGCGCGTTACATTTCCAGCAGTTACTTTCACCAATTGGCTTTTTGCAATTACAATCGGCGGCGTTACAAATGCGTGAGCACCGAATCCAATTAAACGCAGTTCGATATTACAGTTTTACGCTCGATCTGGCCGCCCATGAAAGGTTAAACACCTCTTAGCTTCGAGTTGCTAAAAATGCTAGCTCAAATTTTGCATGCATTAACTTTGTTTTACATCTTTTTATAGCATAGCATTACGATTGATTCGAAACTACGCTTTTTCGTTTTTTAAATGTAATATACGGTGCAAAATACAGATATGCCAGTAACAAAAAGGGCAAATCAATTGTGAACCGGAGTGAATATAATGAACAAGCATTAAGTTTTTATGCGCTACATTTGAAAGACAACATCTTTGAAAAACCTAGTCTACTCGTTTTGGAAACTGTAAACAAATTAAGAGCTCAAGCACTTGATGAGATTCTCTCATGATTAATTCATTACGCGAGAAAGGCTAGAGAGGGAGAGAGAGAGAGAGAGAGAGGTGGAACGGCTTTCATTGCGGCCCATCAAGCAAAAAAATCTGCGAATAAAAATGGTTACAAAGACATTTTCGTCTTCCGTCGCGGCTACCTGTTGAGCCATGAATCAATGTTTGAATTGAGTTTTTAAGTTGAAAACTTGACCGCTATTAGGAACTCTGAACTAAAACGTAATGGTCCTAATGGAACTTCGTCGGCGTCGCGACGGATCTATTTATCTGTCCGGCGTGTCCTGTGTCAATTGAGAAACCTACTCCCAAATTATATTACTCCCAAATAACCGTACCGCGAAAGTCAAGTATTTGTCTGCAGTCGTACGCGCAATTATACTCCTGGTGAACATGGACTTTTATAGTTTCCAGGTCATGCACGATTTCATTTGCATTCGGATATGTAAAGCGTTGCAAGCACGGCCGGTTGTCCAGAATTAGTGCTTTCATCCATTGACGCCAGTGAATGGCTCTCATGTTGCCCAGGGGCGGCGGCAAAATTAAATTTTAATAGAACTTTATTTGCAAGTTTAATTGAAAAATGTTCAGATGGAGTGATAGTGGCGTTTAATTTAATTGGATTCTTTCCTGCAGGGATGGCAATGGCAGATTTTGAACGTCACAGCGCCAGATTCCAGATAGTCACAATCGACGATAGACGGAATAATGAATATCTGCGCTTAAAAGCGATTTGCCTGCGATCCCATTTATCCCGCGGCGGCTTTATTTGATAATTTGTATCTCAAATTTAAGATACCACCGGAATATCCACAAATTAAAGAACAACGGCGACAGTAACAGAACAGCATCAGAAACAACTGAAAAGATAAGTAAGTAAATTAAAACAATAAAAATAACAAAATAAAATAAAATATAAATTTTAAAATAAATTTAATTTAATTTAAAAAAAAAAACAATAAATTTAAACATATTGTTTACTTTAATTAGACTTTTTATAGTTGAAAAGAGTTCACACCAAGAAATTCAAAAAAATTTAAAAATTACTCACCAGAATTCTTTTCGGCCTAATGTGCACAGTCGCTGCGCTCAGAAGTGGGATGATTTCGGCTCAGATGAGTGGTGTCGATGCGCGCAGATGATGTGATGTGCGCTCGAGTCACAGGCGAAGCGGGAGCAGGACTGCATGTCCTGGCGAATGCATCGTCCGCGGCGCGTCGAATCTGACTGATATTTTCATAACGGCGCCTCTTTTCTGCCGCCCGCCGAGCCGGAGTCTGGCGGCGGCTGGTGGGAGAGCGCGCCGGCGATCTGGCAGAGTAAAAGGGAGGAAACCCGCTCGCGTCCCTTTTCTGCGCAGCAGCCACCCCACGTTTTATGCACGCGCGCGCCGCGTGAGCTTCTTTCGCGTGGGCTGCACGGGCCACGGCGATGGCGGCGGCGGCGGAGGCGGCGGCGGCGACTACGTCAAACCGTCAAACGGGCAAACGGCTGCCATATGATAATTTCAAATGGACTTTTTAAGTGAATGAACCGAACAACACGTACATGCGTTTTTATTATTCACGTATCATTCATACTTAATTCCGTCATGTCTTTTTTACACGCACACGAAATAACGGACATAAAAACGCCAAACGGACACAAAAACATATTCTCGGAAAGGCAAGGAAGGCATGTGAATTTAAAATGCCCCATCAATAATATGTGCTTAATGAAAACAAAAGGCAAAACCGCAATAAATTTCGCTAAAAATACTATTCAATCCCTCATTATTTGTTGGTGACGCAATGTTTGCGCAATATAACAAGCATTATTATGAAGCATATTCTGAGCTCTGCTCTTAACAACCCTTGAGCAGGCAGCAATTATTATGATTGCGATAAACAAGCCTAGCAATTTACGTGCATATGAACCGATTCAAATAAAGCGCAATATGCGTCAGTACATGCAATTCGAATGCACGTCCCGTCCCGCATTTACATTCTAAAGCCTCAAGAGTCATATGTGATTGTTGTCATTACGGTTTTCTCTAAAGTACATAAGCTTTATTAGATCTCACGTCTCATGGCATGTCGCATCGGAAATGTACGCTTGTGTGAAGTTTCATATTTTCAACATTCAAGTGCCCAGATCACACACGCATCAATTCGGGTTCTAATCCCATAATCACTAATTTGCTTATTATGATTACAATCATGTCTTTCTTTTCCGCTGTCGCCGAGGCATTGTCACTCGATTCCCGATACGGCCGGCTGCGACACGGAGAGAAACTCAATTCGCTCGGTAAACAAAACGGACTGATACGAGTGTATTGATTTAATCCAATACGAAACAATGCACTTTGATATATATAAAATGAGCGTAACTCGCGAAAATAGCGCTACATAATGTTTTTGTCGTGCTCATTAGATTTGTTTTTCCTCCGGCACGTTAAAATATATTCTTGCTTCTTGCGCGCTGTGCGCAGGGAGGGAAAATAACATCGATACATTCCTAGAAACGGTGCATTGGAGTTAGTTGTGACTGCCGCTTCCACGAATAATTAATTATTATCTCATGCAGTTGCATCACAACTCACAACATCGTTACTGCGAGGGATTTATATTTTCGTTTCATCATTTCATTAATTAATTCCGAAATCCTGTGCATGATAAATTCACATAGTGCGTTTGGATTTCGATTTCGATTTTCGGCTCAACTAGACCAACTCACAATACTCCTCTTAATTGCGCAGCTGTATAAATAATTCCGATTTCCCATTTGACTGTTCGTCATCAAGGTGTTGTTTCTCCGACGCTGTTTACTACTAATCTGGACTCTCTTAAATACTGATCAAATGTTTTTCAGCCCAAATGTTACAGTGAGGCATTTTCTAAAACAAGCCAGATCAGCACGTCATACAGAATATTGATTTTACGCACATTGACGCGAACGTGACTATAATAAGTATGCATGAGTGTATGCCACTCAGCTCTATGCGCTCAATTCGCATGCTTAATTATATACAACTTGAATGATGCGTTAATGAATATTGAAATTGCTTCACTTCATTCTCGCAGGCAATAATATGCCTCAGAAATATATCCATAAGTTGCCCCTCCCGCAATTGACATTATTTCCAAACGCCTCTGCGTTTGTTCTAATTATAAGTGCCAACCAATGAAGGTCGATAGGACGTGTACTAACCGGAAGGCATCATATCGCACGTGACAATATCATATGATATCGAATCCACTCAGGACGTTCATGAACTCCAACGGTGTGCGCTGAACTTTGAACATACGCCAAACGATGTAAACTGCTGTCAGGACGCGAGTCGCGAGGTGAGATGGGAAGCAGTGCTTCAGTAGCGAGCCAGGAGGTAATGGATTCATGCACAAGCACATTTTCGAGCCCTCATCATTTTCGCGTTCGGGCGCACTGCGCAGTGTTTCTTCACGCGGGAATCTAATTTGCGATGACTTTCACGGCGCACGCTCTCGTGAATACGGGGCGGCAGCTTAATAAGTAGTTAAAGAGTTCTTATGTAAATGGGGCGTTTTATTTTAGTCCGAAATAAGAAAACGATGATGCAACTTGCCGGGGAAAACTTCATAGTCGCAACGAATTTTTGCAACCGGCAGCAAGGACGAAAGACGGGTTCTCATTTTGGGGCTGAAATTGTTATTCCATTGCCAAATGTGTGGGAGCAAACTGCTGCGCTGAATGGCGATGAGCTGAAAAGAAGTGCGTGGTTGGACAATTACGAATAATATTATTGCTAGATATCCATTTTATATTCTGATATAAACATAAAGAGGTGAGAACATAGAGAATGTTGATTAAATGTTACTTAAACTAGAACTTTATTGGCTGAATGGTGAACACATTAATCATCAATTCACGAAAATTTATTCATATAGGTATCGTTCTTACAATGACTAGCGACTTTGTAGTATCTTTGGCGCGTCAATCTTTCCATATGTTTCCACATGCCTTTCTATCTTAGGTATGCTTGCAAATAAAATTACAACGTTAATTAATCTCAATTGCTGAACGCTATGTACAATAAAATATCACAGTAAAACATGCTTGATTTGTATCTTCATAGTTATCGTACCATACTTGTGAAAACACCAATAAAGAGAAGGCACAGATAAGAATTCGTTATCGTTATTCTATGTGCCACTGAACTATAAGAGCCGTGGACAACATTCGCATATATGAGACTACTGAGACTTAGCTCACTCGCCACGCGCGGACTCCGCCGATTAATGAGACTCGCCAACTTCTCCGCCTCACGTACACACGCTTCCAGCTGCAGATCGCTTGGATGCTGCTCGGTGGATTTTACAACAACAAAGATGTCCAGTTCTATAGTAAGATAGCCGCTAAGTGAGCATTGCGCCACCTGCACGTGCCTCTCCAGGGACTTGAGCAACGCACGGAGCGTTACTGCGTACGAGGACTTCGCCTGCAACGCGTAGAGCGCTCGATCAATCTGCTTCTTGCTGTAGATGAGGCGCAGCATTCCGCCGCAGATAGGGCAACAGGCGCCCGGAGGCGTCAGCCCCAAGCAGTTGACATCCGGCTGGACTTGACATTTTATATTGGCACATTGCAACGCCTTGTGATCGGCGATGAGGCCGACGGTGACGCAGGGACCCATGTAATCGACGATTGCGTAATCCGCCTGCGCCGCGCACTCGGAGATGTACGTTTTGCCGTTGAAGCCGCACACCTCGCCCTGATATTTGCAATTCAGTATGCACGGGCCGCGATAGGCGAGCTTCTTGTTGCTGTGCGCCAGGAGACATGAGTTGGCGTGCTCGCGATTGTCTGTGTCGCACACCGGATCCTGCGATAGGTTGCCGCATTGCGTGGTGCCATTTACTGTAACAGAATAGAGCGTAGAGTAAGTCCCGCAGCGTTGAGTTTTAATAGATGTACTCACTGCATTGATACTGGGTGCACGGTTTGTGCATCAAGGACAAGCATATTTTTGAATCGGGCACGCACTTCTTGCCCACCGAACAGGGATTATTGCGACACGGGTTTTGACAAGGCCCGTAATCGATCTCCGAATCGGTTAAGCCTGCACATCTACAAAATATCATTATTATTTGCTTTGTAGAGAATATTGAGAGTAACTATCTCACTTTGCCAGGCACGCCGAAGGATATATCATGCCATTGCGACCACAAACGGGTACGTAATGCGGCGGGCAATTACACGGAAGCGTCGTGTACGCTGTGTTGACTCCCTCGAGAGCTGTACTCCGGCACTGCTTCTTACTGCAAATAACTTCGCCCGCGTAACAGCTGCATTTGTTGCAATCAACATCGAATGTTTCGCCGTGATGCCGCTGGCTACTGCTGCCCATCCAGCAGCCACTGAGCGTGACACAAGGCAGTGGCTGGCACTGGTCAATGCCATTTCTCGTGCACTTGCATATCTTCAAACACCCTCGGTTGTTAGGTATCGGAATCCGGACATAAGTGCTTTCCGGTACAACATACTCGCTAACTTCGCCCATGCGACAGCCGGGCAAGCATTTGTATGGAAAGCATGGCTCGCCGGGATTGCAGTTTTTATTTGGAACGCAAGTCTCGTTGTTATCGCATGGGTCGCCTTTGCATGGTGACGACACTTGGCCTGCAATGCGCGAATATAAATTCACGGAGGGAGTGAGAAAGTTTTCCAGCGATACGCATGAAATATCCGGATCATCTGGCGATAGTGTGGCACAAATTGATTCGGGCGAATGCGTCAGCGGCGTTTGAGTCCAATCCACACATTGCGACAAAATCTCCAAGCATATATTGCGGCAGATTTGGTTGCCGTGCGAGTGCCGCGAGCACGGCTTTATTTGCAGTGTGCATGCGACTGCCTTCCACATGTTCGGCGAACAATTCGAGATGTTCTTCAGCGGTAAGGTCAGGCCTGGCAGCGTTAATTCCCTTTGACTCTGCCACAAATCAACGTCATTCCTGGCTGCTTCGTCCGCCTGTGGCGTGCACGATCGAAATAGCTCCGTGGGCCGATTGTTGAAATTTGTGCAGAAGCTTAATCCATCACATCCGAGTTCACACGGCTCATCCACTAAAGCAATTACGAAGTTTAACATGAAGTCATTGCAAATACAGCACTAAATTAATAGAGTTAGTTATACCTTCATCGATGCAATTCCGTAATTCCTCTTGGGCGACATCACTCTGGCATTTATAATGAAATTCCTCCCACAGCAATGACCAGTCTTTAGTAAACGTTCTCGAGCACAGTTTGCGACATTCGTTAGTTGACGCCTTCTGGCAGCAATGCAATTTGGCGCTATCCATTCCGACACGATCGATGCGTGAAACTTTGATTGTCGTCTGTGGCCCATCGACCGCTGGCTGCATAAAACACTGATAGAGTGGATCCTGCAAAAGGCATTCATTATTAGTTAGCTAAATTGGTGAAATTAGATGTGGGCACATACGTGTAGCAATGGTGGCCCGCATCCCCCGAACTGCATGATGTCTAACATCTCTTGAAGGGTGTTATTCGCAGAAAGCGCGAATCGACATGCTTCGCGACATTTACTCTTCGTGGATTCATCGCAGCATGCTGCATCTGTAAGTTGCAAAACATTAATTAATCCGTGAACTAGGTTCAAAGGTAGATCATCATACATTTGGTTAGGTTTGAGATTGGCGTAACTCTGACAAAGTTCCCAACGCAGTTGAGTACCTCCGGACTGGTTACTTCGCAAGTTTCGCTCAGCATCGCGCGCTGTTGACGAGTAGGCGTCAGGCGACTTCGAAAAATGTCCAAGCACGAGTCGTGGCAATCCATCGTCGACGCCTGCCCGCAGCAATTCTCCCCCTGGCTTTGTTGATCCACACACATGAAGAACGAGATTTCGTCGGATTTGCGACATCCTTGGTAGAGGTCCACGGCGCGGGTGGCAGTGATGCACGCTCTTCGGCAACTTTCACTATGGGTGTGGGAACAGCAAACGCGACCCGACCATGAATCCCCGTGGGACATTTCTGCGAAAAAAATTAACAGTCGATAAACTAATTTATCCCGATACCAGATACTGGTGTTGATGGATCCTACGTAAATATCAACTCTCACTCGAATGAGTCTTACATTGTTTCGCAGTATTAGCATTGGAAACAATTGCTTCTTGTGTTCATTGAGTTCTTGGAAAACCGGATTCGCTTAGCGCACAGCTAAGCAGGAATACAATCGTACGACAAAGTGGTAAATGTAATAAATTCTTAATGGTGAATGACGAAGGCAAATAAAAAATGACGACGAGCCCAAGATTGTGGGCGTCGCATGTGTGATTTTAACACATGCCTTCGAGCAGATAACTTCCCATTGCTATTTACAATACGGATAACTACCGAGCGCTATAGCAAGATCCCAATCCAATAAAAACGGCGTCGAACGTTTAGTTATCGCATGTTATAAAATTTTATTAACCCGTTTTGCTTTCTTTCTTGTGTCATTATCTCATTATTTACATACCGTAAGTTTTTTTGTTTGCTTGTGGGTAAATTACATAATCTCAAATAAATTCACGTAGAAAGTGTGAAAATTACCAATTTCACTCAATCTATTTGCAAAGTGCAGATTTTAAAAATGCAAATGGCTTGGTCGCGCGATACCACAGGAATTGAATCATGCACGCTCTATCGGATATTTGACCGCAATGTTTCCGCTGTATTTACGGAAGAATAACAAAGGAGTTACGGCAGAACTCCAACGCAAACTCACCGTCAAATGTTGCATTCAGACATTCCCAAAATTGCACCTGCAACAGCAAAATCATCCGGGCGATATTACATACAATCATACAAAGTTCCTGCATTTGACAAGTAACAAACATGTTGCGTCATTTTTGCCTGAGTGAAAATAAAGTGAAGATAATACGTACGAGTTGAGCGGAGCAAACTTTGTGCACGTCAAGTAAAGTTCGATTACGAAAACTCACGTCGGCTGCAATCTCAACCAGGGATATCTGCAACACAAAGCACATGCAGGCAAAATAAAATTTCAATTTGTAAGAGATCTTTTGCACACAATGCTTATACATAATAGTTCTTTTCGATATTAGGTTAAAGCCAAGTGCTCAAAAGTACATTATAACCGAATATCGAACAACATTTTTTCTACAATCTCTATGATATTTAATAATTTGATGAGAAAATTATGTTCTTTATTCATTAAAATTCGAACTTAATCCACATACGTCGCCATCAAGTAGTGAAGTTACGTCGAATTAACATGGACTTTCCGCCAACATCCCTATAGAAAATGACATTAGCATGCTGTAAAGTAGATTTGATATAAGCGTGCTGAAAAGTGGTAGATTGATCACGCTGGGACGTACGATTTTAGTTTTTTTTTTAATGATTGCAGAAAAACACCAATTCTTGCAATTTCAATTTATGATATTCATATTCTATCAAATTATTCTTTGCTTTAGCTTTAGTCCAGACATTAATTTAGATTTAGATGAATGTCTAATCTTTCCAGGAGCCGGGCCAAATTTTAGAAAAAATATTTCACGCCGGTCCGCAATTTTATTTTTGTTTATTATAGCCAGCAAAACCCACTATCATCGGCCAGAAATAAAAATTAATATGTTGATTTTACCCACCACCGCGGGCGATGCAATTCTATATGCAAATTCTGAGCCACAGAGTCGCTCTGTAGCGCAAAGTCATTTAAAAGCAGCTCAAAGGACGTTAAAGACCCAAAACTGGGCCCTAAAGTTTGGTAATGTTTTGATATTCAGAAAACACGTGTCAGATAATTCTTTACTTTAAAGATGATAAGTGCTCGACAATGGGCTCTAAAGTTTGATTTGTTTCAAATATATTTGGATATACGCGACGGAAGCTCTATTTTGATGCTTGATTTTGGGATAGGACACGTGCTTTATATAAATCCCGAGGAAGAGATTTGCATGCATTACATTTCATTGATGCAATGACCATCATAGGAAATTTAACGAATGGAAAGGATTATGTCGCATTCATTATTGCATGCATTATTTAGGGTGCATTAGGCACAAAGGGATTATATGCAAGAGTGCCACAGATTACAGTGGTGGCGTGATGGCTTAATTTATAAATTTATATATAGTAAGTACCGAGTGTACCGTCATAGTGTACGATGGCAAGCTGAAATTCACAAAAAAAATATATAAAACCTGCATTTCAGGCGGTAGATGCAGTTTTTTTATTATTCCAGGAAGAGCCTGCAAAATATTTGCCCCAGCCGGATTCGACGTCCCAGCTTTATCGACACCCCCGCACCCACGCCAGTCGGTGACGCACAACCGATGCCTGGGACGTCGTCGCCTTGGTTACCCTACTCTATTTATACTTTAATACATCTAATATAGGCAACCAATTCTACATCTTGCGGATACTGCGGGAATATTAAAATGTCATTCATAAAATGTAAAAAGATTAATTAAATGTCAGAAAAATACAACGCCATAGAATCTTGTGCAATATGTCTTAAACGCCAACCATTTTCAGTGCATTTTCCGACACGGCTTTTTCAAATATTAAGAGCTGTATAAGACCGTTGTCATAATTTTATAGTCACTTTTTAACTCATGCATTTTCTCCAAAATTTCCGGAATATTAAACTATATACTATACCTATATCTAAATCGACAATCACTCTTTCTTGTTAGATACTTAAACAGAGCATCCTAAGGGATCATCATGTCCTTTATTTTTTTGTGGCCAACAAAGATTTAGCATAAATTAATGAGGGTGCGTGTAATTTTATCTTGATGAGAAAGAAGAGTTTTGTCTCTGCCGTACAAAATATTCTTCTTTGTTGTACATGCTTGGATTGCATTGAAAGTTCAAAACATTTAGGCAGCGGATCGCTGTATGTGGCACGTTTGATAACATTCCAAAGAAGTGAACAAGTTAAAACATTAAATTAATATCATCATGCCATGTCGGCTGAATCCGCTGGCGCATTGGGTCAGTCAGTGAATGTCGGTAACTGCGGGACGTCCCATAGAACAAGACAGCGCTGCATTCGTCATTGTCAAAATTCTCAAAATGCGTTTCATTTGATTTAAGCTCCTTCCAGCTTGCATTTTGAAGCCGGCAACAAAATAACTTAAACTTTACCTTATCCCAGCGAGTGAAAAGATACTTACATTTCGTTTTGCTAACCTTATCGCCCAATCGCCCAAGTATCATGCTGGATCATTAGCACGCACGGCTTAAGTGCGGTTTTGAGTTAGTATGCTTGATTCACGCCTTGATGCCGGCGGAATATTTTTATATCAGCTTGCTCAAGATAGTCAAGATTTAGAAACTCCTTTGATGTTGATCAGAGGAGGGAACAATGTAAACAAAACGTCGAATGGCAAACGCAGCGAGAATAAATATTAACATCCACGCGTCCTCGTCCAGCGGTCGGTCGGGGTTTCCTGGTGTGAGGCGCGACAGCCACGTACGGGTACACATCTTGCATATAAAAATGCGCGGCCGTGGCCGGCGCGCTCGCTTGTACGCTCCACATGTGGTTTGGTGGCGAATAGAATTTGTTCGCGGGGCTCGTGACAGCCGGGGCCTCATCATACATATTTCAGTTTGGGAGCCGCACGCTCGGAAACGCTGGGCAACTTTACGGGCGCCCAGCACGACCTCACCATTTTATGCACGGCAACTATTCTCATACAGGTAGTTGCCAATCGGCTATAATCTTCAGGGGCAGCCGTATCATTGACAGTGGGCCGATTATTGGAATGTGTGGTGACTGTTGAAACACTCCATTTGTAGCACCCATCCCCAACATCCTCTACTACATGAGCGTGGCAAACTTTTTCCACCGAGGCGACAAGAGATTCATAACAGACAATCGTGATAACATTCAGTGGGGCAATAATAAAATTATAAGAACGAAATCAATAGCCACGGAGTCACCAGGCACGTAGGCACACGCAAATTCACAAATCACTTCGGATAGGAACATATTCTACCAGCGACTACATCTACATGATCAATAAATAACTTTGGTATGCCAAAAGTCTGGAAACACATAATGAGGATGATAAATATGAAAGCTCAGCGTGTTCCATACTGGCAGCATGTAGGGGTAACTTGACCAAGAGTGCTGCGTGATCAAGTGTTTCCTTGGACTGGTAGTGGTAACGAAAACAATGTTATTAATATTCTTGAAGAAAATGGTTTGTAAATCTCGGGACATCTTAAGTTACCACATCAGAATGCACGGCCATGTGTTTCTCGAATTGTTTATCTTATCTAATGATTTGTGACAATGTCTTTGGTGCTGCCAGCGTGTGTCGTGCTTCCAGGCCTCCAGGCGCCCGAGTCCCTCGGTGCCACGGCCGGGTAGATGTATCATGTTTCCGGAAACGTCTCGTCCATTATTAAAAATACTAAAGACTCGGGTGCGGCCCGGCGCGCGCGGCGGTAAATAAATCAATTGCTTGTTGGTTCATTTTCATTTTCATGCGCGGGTTCGGTTTACGTGTGCATTTTTCATTTCGTCGCGCGCGTGACGTGCCTGCGCAAGCGAATAGTTAGTTCTTTGGTTTGCGCTTTGCGCGCGCGGCGCACTCCACCATGCCCGTCCATGCCCCGTCTTCTACTATTTCTGGCCGGGTTAATAAATATCAAAAAGTCGCGGCGACGAAAATAAACCCACCTTAGCGTCACATCAACATTGCGTCCATTCTGACCGCACTTAGAACATAATCCATGCGTTCGCTGTCTTTTTCTTTGCAAATAAGCATCTCTCGGGTGTTTATGCGGCGCATAATGTGCCGAAAATGTGAATGATGCGGAAGGAAGGTGCGTGGAAAGGAAGATTGGAAGGGATTGAGAGCTACGCGCATTTGCTTTCGGCCCTAATATGCGGGGTGTGTTTATTGCGCGATGAGCTTCATAAACTTGCGGCGCGGCGCGGCGCTTGGTCCGACTGTTGTCGCACGTGCCCTCATGTTAGGCTTCTCAAGCAGCAATTCGGCGTGACTCGCTGTACTGGCACTGGCTGTGGGTGTAATGGACGCCGCGAAGAACAAGCTCGGAATGCTTCAGCAGGTCATAATGAAGGAAATGAGACGTCGTATATCAATCTCCACAACCGAAATAAACTGCTATACACAACGAGCGCAGCCATTATGTGCATGCCCTACAGCTAAATGAATTATATTCTGCATCCTGACAAAAAATGAACAATAATCGGGCGGCACTGCCTCGAAACTCAAAACAGCATATTTCGGTGACCAGCAATAATAAAATGCATAGGCAATATAGACCAGGATCAAAGCAAGAGTTAGCATCGCGATTTCTCCTTTTGTCACACGTTAAAAAGCAATTAAATCTCGGTGATAACTTTTGACAACGTAAACACTCGAAAGCTTTTGATCTGCGCGACTGCGTCTTTCAGGCGCTCCCGAAAAGCGCGGCATGCGGCGCAGCGACTGTAAGCCAAGATCAAAAGTTTTCGACTTTCAACAATTTTCAAACGAAAATTGTTGTCGCAATTAATTAGAACCCGCGACACATGAACACAAACGGGTAGAGCCGCCGCGACAGCAGCGCTGCGATTTATTTTAGTTTTCCAACTTCTTTTCAACCTAATCCGCCGTTCCCAAGGGGGGCGCGATATTAATTCCCTGTCTAAAGGCGTATTATTCATCCGAAAATCACATTGGCACGTCGGCACGTGCTCCACGGCGATGCGTGAAGTGTGAAACAGCACATTTAAAAAAATGAGCCATGTTTACATTCGGGCACGTGCGGTGTTTGTATAGTTTACCACATGTCAAAATTTGTCGCCACGCAGCACGCACTGCGACATATATTTTATGAAGTGAAGATCAAAAAGAAAGCAGCGATGTGAATCGTGCGCAGTCAGCGTAGTTGGTAGTTGTGTCGTTGTCGTCGAATCGCTCGACTCGTTTTCGTTGCGTACACTTATATTCAATTAACGTTCATGAATTCTCTTCAATTAAGTGGAATATGACGAAGTAAATGAACGCGACGTCGACGTCGACATCAACGTCATGTTCCGTGCATACTGTATACTCCATGCGAAGGAAACTGCAGCACGCCTTTAGTCGCATCGCATTTTCATGTCCCTGCGCGTTTTGTTCTTTCAGCCATAAATAAATTGCGCGCCTGTGCCATGCGAAACAAGCAAGAACAAACCAGCGGCGCGGCGCCCAAATCGGCTTTGCAAACGCGCGCCATACGCAAGTGTCAATATTTTTACTTATGCAGCCAATGAAGGGGATTTACGCATGTCTCAGATGTAAAGATGTAAAGATGTAAATGCGTAAATAGAAATAGATTCGTCGTTTAATGCGAGTGGCACACAAATGCCATTTTCATGCCTGCGGCACAATCCCGGGGATCTATTCACAATTCACACTTCACACAATTCGGCTCATTCAACGCACCCTTCACAATGGCCGTCTTAAAATATGTAACAGGCACAAACGGCGTACGTCTGCGTGATGGGCTAATTGGGCGCAAATGTAGTGAATGAAATTGCAAAGCGCATGGGCGGAGCAGAGTTCGGGGTAGACTTGATGGAATCGGTCCTCGCTGCCGCTGAGGTGTTGCTTTGTCGGACAACAATGCGTCAATCGCATTTAGTTGATACATTTGTGAGGCAGCGCAAAACGGGGAGGCAACCGGAGGCGAGATCAGACGCAGAGATATTCAGCGGCACAAGAGAAGAATTTACGATATCAATGGAGCGTATTTACGCTGCGAGGTGACAAGTTTAAACGGTACACAATACGTATTCACCGGTCGAAGGTAATATGATTTTTTTGCCTGCTCCAAAGTGGGTAGGTAGCGATTGGAAAATGTATCGTGTGTTCGCTTCTTAAATTGCTACACAACTCCTGGGAGTCTTGGCGACCGTAATCACATCGTTTCGTTTGAATGGCAAATAGAAATCGGATAATAAAATCATTCGTACACCTACAGCTTCCATCGACGAGATGTGGCTCTTATATATTCAACAGACAATTCAAATTTATTGTGCAATCCAATACGTTTCATCTTGTGTTACACACCACATGCAGCATTCAACAAGCGACATGCATGAATATATCATCAATATTATGAACCGAAACGAGCATGTAATTGAATAAATGGGAATGTGTTCAGATGACTTCTTTCCTCGCAGTGCGCGCTTGTTTATCGCTGCTCCAGGACGATAAAGCTGTTGGAGCCAAAAGTCAAAGACCAAAGACACTGCGCTGTTAATTTTATGATCGTTCCGTTTTTTCGTTTTCTTGTAATTTTACCACGCGTATAATGATAACATCTCATTGAACGTAGGATCGGCGCGGCTAGAAACGACATCGGCCGTTGTATTTACATATGCCCTTTCCTCATATGTCTGGTCCATGCGCATTTCTGATGTGTCGTTGATAAATGACATTCTGTTTTTAAGAGCTGTGAGAGAGCCGCGTGGCGTTGTGATGATGTTCGTTCCACTCTGCCACTTGCGATCGACAAGCGACTTTAGCCGGCGTCTCAGTCTCAAGTGAGGCAAAATGACGAAAATTCAATCGCGACACACAATATGCATGGAGGACGACCGAGTGGCTGTGTTTCCAGTTAATATACATAACGTCAAGTGTAACATCTGGTTTGTTTCATCGCCATATATCATGTACCACCGGACACACAATTACTTACAACACTTGAGAAATCTAGCGTATCTGGGAAGTTAAGATATCTTCAAAAATACTTTTTTCTAGTTCCAACATTTTCAAGAGTTTCAAAAGTTCACTTCTTCGCTGGTGTGGTGCATAATTTATAATTTTACCAGCACGTGCAGGTAATATTCGCGCGTGAATGACACTGACAATGGATACGTAAATATTAAGTTTATTGAGCGTTTGTCCGGAAAGTAAAGAGTCACGCAATGCATAACAAAGGCGAATGGTTGAACATCCGGGTAATATTTCGATTCGCGTCTGCTTTTGTTCCTACGTGAGTCGATGTCTTAAGGCGCTGGCCCCGAGGCTCGACTAGTACGTGCCTTACCGCCGTATCATAAACACGCTATATTTTTATTGTGTATAATCTGATTAGTCAAACTGGCATCAATTATTCATCAGTTTTCCGCTGCATTTCAAGCATTCAAGTATGCGGTATGTATTTTGAATTTTGAATGTTTCCGAGAAGCACTTCGAAGCATTTGCATTATTTCGTGCGCACAGCTCGCACTAGGGAAGCGCAAGAAAATGCAGAAAGAAAGACAACAGAGGCCATTAAGGCTAGACCAAGAATGAAACAAGTTTGCCACATTAAATATTGGCACAGAGGGACCCAATATTCTTGCACTTGACTGGCGATATTTCTCGCCACTGAATTACGAATTATACTTTTTGGTCGCTGCAATTTGAATTGTCTAGTCTAATTTCATAACGCATAACGCAGAACGCATTTCTTGTAATTTACGTTCGTTGGCACATAATGAATGTTCTCGCGAGTGCTTGAACATTTACGGCTATTGTAATTACGAGCATGTTACTAATATTTAATGACAAGCGCGCAAGAACGACCTGCACGAAAGTGCACGACGAATGCAAGGCTGCATTTTGGCAGCGTTTCAAAACGATTCGCATTTCCCATCCCCGCGCGCCACAGCTAGAAAAACGCACGGACTCGAGCATCGTTTTCCAATCGGAATAAAGAAGCAATTTCTCACGGCGGCTAACGACCACCGAAACTTCAAAGAAACAAATTAAACGCTGGCCCGAACACGCTGTTATGCCGCGCGGTATTTTAGGTAGGTGCGCACATCATATTTTCGTCACTCTCCCCGGCCGGGCGGAAAAAGTCCGTGCCGTGCCACGGCGTCTTCCGCTCGAAAAGAGAATGAAATTTATTAGGTGTCGCGCGAAACCAGCGCACCGGGCGTCGCGGCGCCTCGCTTCATCGCCGTCGCACGCATGCATTAACTCATGTGCCGGCCCCGAAAGCTATGCGCACGGTAACAGAGCAATGCAATCAAACGAGATCAAAAGAAGTCTCGATATACGTGTGGCGCTGTGGACTGCAGGGATAAGACTTTGAAAGCGGCTGCGCTTAACTCTGAGCGCGATTTGCTTAACTCACCTCTTCGCAAAACGCCCGGCAGCTGCCAGTGGCTTGCGAGCAGCACATCAAATCTGAAAGAACACAGGAATTACATTTACGCCGTTAATAAATTACGCCGCGAGGCAAACGCGTTTGATACCCCCAGCGCAACCGGCAAAAGTTTCGAACTTTCCAACTATTTTCGGCGAACGCACGCGAAAACAATTTGCTAAAGCCACAAGTGCGGATCAAATATAATTGAATCTAATACATCACTTCGCCAGTAATCGCTTATCAAGTTCAAATGTTAAAAGTTGCAAAGTTCAACAACACTTCCATTGCGATTGTGCGACGCGCGTCGCTGCTGAAGTTCGAAAACTTTGCGCCGTGCGCGAGATTTTTGTAAAAAGGGCACGTACCTTGACCACTCGCGAAGGCGGCAATTAGCAAAACGAAGAGGAGCAATTTCGCGTACAGCGCCATTCTGCGCTCGCCGCTCAGTGTGCGCGACTTGTGCCCGCAACGCACCGCACCGAAAAACTTCTCAGCATCTCACCCGCGGCACTTAATCGCTGCGACTGAACTGAATGGAATGGGACCGTATGGGCCGGGATGCGATGCGATATGGGACTGCCGAAGCCAGTCGGAGTCGGTGCAAGCACACACACACACAGCACACACTCGCGCGCCCGCCGCTTGCACTCCTCCACTCGGCGGCCGCCATTCTGCGGCCGGATAACTACATGTGCCATGCGACCGCACGCTAAACGCTATTGCGGCGATTGCTATTCACCGGGGGCACCGCGCCGCTTACACCATTGGCCATTTAAAATAACCATCTCGTTTTGTTGATTCACCACGCGGGGCCGCATTCGTGCGCGCCGACGCGACGGTGGCAGTTGTGTCGCTTGTATCCGCGGTCAAAGCCACGAATTGTCCTTTGGAATACATATAAGAAAACAATAGAAGCAACAAATGCTCTTCGCTGCCTGCAATTTCAGCTAAGTGTACGATTCAGACTAAAAGCAGAACATCCTAGGTCTTCCTGCATTGCGGCACTGAGGATTAGTCACAGAATAGCAACGTCACATCCACAAGTCAGAAACACTCAACGGCCACAACTGATTATGCACTGAACTACCACGTTCGTCTTTGCATGCTTTGAATCGACATCTTGGATGATCCCCGAAGCCAGGATTAAATGATAGTTAACACTATAGTACTAATTGCAGAATAGCACTATACTGACAATTACGATTAGTTTCATACTTCAGTTCAAGCAAACAGAAGTGCTAAATTAGATACATTTATGTATGCGTACATTAATTAATGACACAATGACGCACAAACGCGCCGCACGCGTGCTGAAAGATAATAAGTTCATGTTGTAGTAGCTGCGCTACTTTGCCACCGTATATGTATTTGTGTTAACTTAAGTGACAATATTGCATTGTTCGTTTATTAGCGACGACCAAATAACTGTTGTTTGATATTGTATTACTGCCGTGCCGCGCTAGCTATAGCTATAACTGGAATAGAATAGAACAGAATATGTCTTTCAGCAGCAGGCCAGCAGGTATTTCCAGGATAAGACAATAGTTCAGTTTCTTGTTTCTTTAAAAAGACAACAGAATGTATTTTAAAGGACTTTCCAGTATGCATCTAACTAAACTCTGGCATTCTTGAGAAGGCCAGGTGCATTCTGGAAAAGCCCATCAAGTATTTATTTTATCCCAAGTACTATCCCGTTAAAAAGATACGTTACATTATAAATGATTATGAACTACCAGTAAGTTGTCATCAACAGAGGCGTTCCACTTTGCAGGTTACGTAATAAATACGTAGTCTCTTCTAGAGCTACATCTGCAAAGTGGAAGACGACTATAATTAAATAGGGTTTGTGATTATATTTCATCGGTCTTCGGACGCTTAGGCGGTGCTGCGTCCGAATCGTAGGGAGACTCTCGGCCAAACCGTTCTTGTGGCCCTTCGCGAATCTCACGTTCGGTCATCTCCACGTTCTGTTCATTCCCACTGGAACTAGCAGTGTTTTGGAAGAGGTGGGGCCATGTGAGCAACTGCCTAAGCGACACAGGGTACATTATATCATCCTACAGAAAGAAAATAGAACTTATTAACACCCTATCAAATATTTTCTATTCTAATATAATATACCTCGGGCGCCTCAGCCTCACTTGATGTCAGGTCGACAACACTATCCTGTTGCCTTCGTAGCATCTCGGGCAACACATACTTATATTCATAACTATCCCAAGGTTTCGGCTCGTCGTCGGGTAATTTAGTGAGAAGTGCCTGTTGATTGGAAGTCGAAGGCTTGGGCTCGGCCAACGGCATCTGCGCTCGCCGAGCATTGGGGTTATTCAACGACGTGGTTCCAAAGAATGATGGTCTCTTGGGCTTTGCCCCAGATGTTGACAAATCCATCACATCTGATGTATTCGTATTCATTGAAAATTCATCAAAGACCAAATCATTCCCACGTCTCTTTCCGTCTGTGGATTTGGACGGGCGAGATTGCGGCTTGTTCATACGTGGCTTTAACGCGGACTTACGTAACTGCAACGGAGCCCCCGAGTCCTTAATATTAGCCAACGGCTGCTGCCTGTCCATTTCCTTCGGCATCTGGGCCTTCGGCAACTGGGCCTTTTGATCTTTAGGCTTAGGCAACTGCTGCACCGTATCTTTGGTGCCAGCCAACTTCGCATGCGTCCCAGGATCATTGGAATTAGCCAACTCCGCCCCCTGATCTTGATCATTGCGGTGAGGCAATTGCAACTGCTCCACCGAATCGTCGGTGCTAGGCACCTGCAACTGCGTCCCGGAATCATTGGATTCTGCCAACTGCGCCTCCTGAGCTTTAGGATTAGGGAACAGCAACTGTTCCAACGCGTCTACGATATTAGGCTCCTCCAAGAAAGTTGCAGCAGCATTGGGTTTATCCAACAGTACCTCCTGATTTTTGGGATTGGGTAACTGCGACTGCTCATTGATGTTTGGCAACTGCGCCTCTTGATCATCGTGAAGAGGCAACACCAAAGGCTCCGACTCTTTGGTGCTAGGCAACTGCAACTCCGCTCCAGAATCCTTGGATGAAGCTAACTGCGCCTCCTGATCTTTAGGATTAGGCAACTGCTCCAACTGCTCCAACTGCTCCATCGATTCTATAAGATCAGACGCCTGTACCTGCGTTCCAAAATCCTTGTGCGCTTCAAGCTCCGGAAATTGCGCCTCAAAATCTCTGCACTTTGGCCGCTGGGCTTCTTGATCGTTAGGATTATCCAACTGTTCCACCGGTTCCGGCTCCGGGAACTGCGTCCCAACTTCTTTGGATTTTAGCTCGGGTTCTGGCTCCGGAAATTGCGACCCAAAATCTTTTGACTTTGGCAACTCGACCTCCAGTTGCTCGCTTCGTTCATCCTCAACATCCAACAGAAAGAAACATAGCTTATAGCGCTCAACCATACATTATTTAACAATTGTGACAAAATTTACCTCCGTTAAGTCTACCATTTCTACAGGAGTTATCAGCTCAACTACGTCGTCATCGCCATTTGGATTGGTACGGTAAACCGGAGGGGGGGGTGACCTCAAGCTCCAGGAGCCATCTTCAGCTATTATCAGACGGGACACCACCTCCGGACCCAACAATTCTCCCAGGGTTAGTGATGGATATTCCTTTTTCTCCGTTGAATCTTTGTTAGGATTCATATCTACTGGAACTATTTCGCGGACACCTCCTATACGGTCCGCGGACACACTGCAATGATTTGCAACAATTTGGGCTGTCAAAATTAAACAAAAAAACAAAGCACTGCAAGTCATGGCTATCTTGATTAATTTTGGGTATGTATTGTTGGTTAGACAGAACAAATTTATAGAAATATGTTACTGATTGATATAGGCATTGAGCTAAAAATATATGGACGCTCCGATAAGTGAGAGATCGTGAGTTTGGAGGTGACAGAGATGGAACGCGTTCATACGTGTTTTCCTTTAGAAGGGGAATCAGCTGACAGAACAGAAACGCTACCGCACTCTATTGTGCTCACCATTCCTTACGAGTGAAGGTCGGTAGCACCGTAGTGCTACCATATATGTACCTATATAACGTATATGGCTGATCGACCACTGCGCATCCTCCAAAAAGCGCCCATCATGGGCGTCTGAAAAATTGGAGAATACAATGTATGGAGCACCACAA
>JAODGB020041319.1:0-26309 GCA_027574905.2 Earota dentata
TTATATATATACTAAATAAATCAAATCAAGCAATTAAATCAATTTTTTTTAATTACATTTTTTTAAAAGTTTAATTCTAATTTCTTCGTTATTATTTTATTAGTAAAAGCTCCCATACTGTATCCGTTTTATTCGCTCGCGATGCTGCTAATTGGCAATTTTTCAATATTTTCCATCATCCATTTTAGGGCACAACGTGTTTTGCGAGAAATAATAATAAAATGGGACTACATTCAATCTAATTCACACTAGTGCACACTGTGCTACGTATTTTTAAAAGTTTAAGACCACGGAAATTATATATTATCGGCTCAATTAGTAAACGTTAGTTGGGCAAGTCATGAACGATGACTCAAATATAATGTTTATCGCAAATTGAGTTACAGTTGCATTTGTTATCAAATAAATCTCGACTTAACAGCGGTCGTCGCGAGCTCACGATTTATGCGAAAAACGCTGCGATCGATTTTGAATCGCTGCGACCATGTATTTAAATGGGGTCGCTCGAAACCAAACGCTATTGTGCGCTCGTCCTAAAAGAACCTCGCGTTCCGAAAATATAGAGCATTTTCCGGCACGTATTTCAGAAATAGTCTAGATTAATACACAAATATCGAAAAGGAGGACTTAAGGAAGACACGTTCCGAGGGAGGACAGAACTTGCAAAAGCAGGATTATCCTCCTTAAAGGAGGGCGGTTGCTCACCACTCACCACAATTATAATCGACTTGAAACCAAGTCTACTACGTTACTTTATAGCCCAATAACAACGAGACCAGCGACCATTATGCGATCCGTCGACCAGCGATCAATGTAGTTTTGTAGTTATACATAGTTATACTTTATACTTGATACTTTTAGTTGCAGTTGTAGTTGTAGTTGTAGATGTAGTGATATTGGTAATGTTTTGTTGTGGATTGGACTTTCTAATTGCTCAAGAGTCGCGTCGCGCGGTTATTGCCGGCAATGTGATCCAACGCCAGTGCCGCCATTAAATACGGTTTCGTTTGAATTCCATTCCGACCGCAGTCAATGTTATAGCATAGATTACATTGTTACGTTACGTTCAGGCGGCATTGCGCGCCCGGCGCGCCGGCCAACAAATGCCAAAGACGCTAGCGAAAGAGCCACGGCGGCAAATAGTCATCAAGGTTGTTTTGCATGCCGCTGCCATTGCAATCCGCGGCGCAGCTCAACCGGGAGTCCAACACTGAATCAAGTTTGAAATAAATAAAAACTGACAACGATTACATTACAAATTACACATAAATCTAATTGTTATTGTATCATCAGTCATCAGCTATTAGAATCGGCATTTATTATGCCTCCTTCTTGACGTTTGTGGTTGAAGGTTAGTGGTTGGCGGTTGGCGGTTGAAAGAATGCGATAAGCCATATTGTTGTTGACTGATCGTGCATTCCTCAACGTTGATGCAAATGCAAATCCTTCCATCATCAAGTTATGACTATTCAGTATTCGCTATTCCCATTCGAAAAGTGAAAGAACGTTCTTTTAATTACGCTGCGTGGGTAATTGCATTTTGTACTGTTCCTCGGTGAAGTCGCTTATGCTTGTTTCTTGTTGCTTGTTTCTCATCGCATTGTGTGGCGATGGCGAGTATGGTGAAATTTACGTAGGAATTTCGTTTGGGCTGTTGGGCTGTTGATTATCCGCTGATCGCGCGGATTGGCATTGCAAGCGGCACACCCTGTATTGACGTGTGCGCTGCGCCGAAGACATTTTATCGCCGCGCGCTCATAAATGCGACGCGAACAATGAAATAATGAATGGAGGCTCGAATCCATTGCTCGCAAATGTGCTGCAAACGCTAATAGATTTGACTTGGCAACGAAGCACGCGAACTGCAGCTCCGCCGGTGTCGCCGTGACATTATTTGCGCCAAAATCGGAACACGAATTTGTATTCCGAGTGCGGCGAAGAAATTCCGGCGCGGCGCTCAGCAAACAGTCAACACACTTCGTATGAGCCTGGCGCATGGCTGGCGATGCAAACGCTCGCCACGCTCGGTTTTGGTGGCTCCGGCTCTGGCTTTTGGCTCTGGCCCGTAACGACTAGAAATCGTCAATGAGATATTAGCCGGGCTGGCCGGGTCAGCGAGGAAAACGTCGAACGTGTCGCCATTCTTGTAGCAGCGATTTGAGGTGCCGGCCGCCGTTGGTACCAAAATAAACAACCGGTGTGTCGTCGCGCGTTAAATATTTATAACTTTTCTCTTCTTCTTCTCCCGGTGCCATTCATTTGAATATCAGCGGCGTGCGTAAATTTAATCGATGCCGTCGACCTGTCCGACTTCGGCGGTGTTCCACAAACACGACACTCGTCACCGAACAGTTTCTAATCATTGGCGCTGGACGCTACCAACTTCTTCTCCAACTTTCCGCCACAACTACACACCTTATTTTTTTAAGGCGCTGTCTAGTAAAATCAATTCAAAAAACGGGTGCCCTTAAGTTTTGCCATTTTTTGATATTTTGGGGACACGCGCATGAAAATCCTCTATATTTTCAAAGCTCGCAGTTCTTTTCAGAGTTTCCGACCTGATTATGATAGCTAAAAAGACGTAATTTAAGGTATAACCTAGTAAAACCCGCCCAACAAAAGGAAAGTGTCCGAAAATCGACCCCAAATGTTGACAGTGTTTGATATTTCGGAAACACGTGACTCACGAGTAATCCATTTTAAAGTTTCCTTGCTGATTTTGTTTGTTATGAAATTTTAGAAACAAGCCACCGAAAATTGTCCTTATTTTCCAAACGCGTTATCCTTATTTAAATTTCTTTGCGAAAGCTGATGAGTAAAATGAAGTTTAAGGTATAACTTAGTAAAATCCGGAAAGTGTCCGAAAATTGATCCGTTTATTATTTGTTTATCTATGTCCTTCTTTTTATTGTAAAAAGTTGGTCACGTTTTTCTCTAAATATTTCTGATAATTCCAAATAATATATTACTATAAAGGTTAAACGATGCACAATGCTTGTTTTGGTAAAATTCACTTTTATCTTCTTATTATTATTTTTGTTGATGTAAATTTGGCTAATGCAAAGCGACGAATCAAAACACCGTGTTTCAATGCCATCTGCAGCGCTATTTATCATCGGTGATGTCTGCGAATAAGTGAATATTATATCACGTCATCATCATCAACACAATAATCTGAATGAAGTTGCGAAGTGGCGAATTGCGAACGATGCCATATGTTCGGCAGCGAATGTCAATGTTAATTCCGGGGCCCCTCTGGTGTCGCGCGCCGTGTCCTCGTGTCATGTGGTCAAAAATACAACTTTCAATTGGTGATTACACACACCTCAGCGCCCGAAAACGAAAACAGGCCCCAAATTGATGATTGTATAAGGCGCGTCACGCTCATGTAATCCGGAATCTCGCCGTTAATGCGCGTCGCTATCAATATCGCGATGGTCTTTTAATTATTGCGCGGCGGTGCTTGTTCTTGCGCTTGTTTTCTGCGAGATATCATTACCGACATTACCGTTGAATGAACAGTGCCACCTACGTTCAACGACACTGGCGCTGCTGTCAGCTCAAGACTGAAGCTGTTGATGTGCTGCTTCAACATCAACAATGTGCGATTTCTTGATTTGCAACTCTTCAGCAGTCAGGGCTCAGCAATACCAACAATATGGTGACTAATCTTTTAGGCTTTTGAAAGTTTCGTCTTCCTTCAAAAAATGTCCTCCTGGGATTCTACCCCGCAAAAACCCGCAACGAAAAATGGCCCATATTTTTCGAACGCGTACTCCTTTTTCAAGGGTCGTTGAAAATTCTGACCCTATTTAAAATTTCTATGCAAATTCTGAAAGATAAAAAGACGCTGTTTAATGAACAGTGCAATTTAATCAACAAAAAACGCGAACATTGTCCGAAAATTAAAGTTTGGCAATTTTTTGAAGTTTTGGAAACACGTGACGGAAAATCCTCTATATTTTTCACGGGTGTGGTCCTTTTTAAAGTCTCTGTGCAAGTTCTCAAAGTAAAAAAGACGCTCTTTAATGTAGATCCCACTAAAACCAACTCAAAAAACAGAAAGTACTCAAAAATTGGATCCCAAAGTTTGAAATGTTTTGAAATTTTGGAAACACGCTATATTTTGGTCATTTTTTAAGTTTCTATGCATATTCTGATAGCGATAAAGATATTCTTTAAGGATCACTCTAGTAACTTCCGCACAAAATACAAGAAGTGTCCAGAAATGGACCGTAGTGTTTGATTTGTGTGGGCCTTTTCATTGTAAACCTTAACAATACAAGTGAAAGTACTAATGCTAAGTACGTAAGTATAACACACGAAATATTATTATAAATAGGACTGTTGCAGTCCGCCATTCATTTTTCGCAAAACTCATGAAGCAGCAATCGATCAATGAACGCGCTAGCAACAAAAGCCAAAAGCACTGTAATTATGTTGATAATTAAGTCCGCATAGCATTAACTTATAGCGCCAAGCGCACAGAGAACGAAATTGAATAAATAATATTTAAAGTTCCTCCAAACGAGTGTTTTCTGTGTTTGTGTTACCAGTGCGTCGAAATTAATTGGAATGCGAACGTTTAAATCTTCAAGCTCAGCACTCCGAACCGAAAAGCAAATAGTAAAACAATGTGCTATTGTTTTGATTATTGAATCTCCTGAATAGTGTGTCATCCAATAATCCAATCATTTCGGAAATTTGCGGTATTTCGACGATGTCCCTAAGTAATTCGTAATTCGCAACGTTCTTCAATCAAATCAGTAAATGTGATTGTGATTTTTATCATTTACATAATGCATGCATGACTCTTTGTGATTGTGGATTATGACTGTTTGTGAATTGTCCATTATAAAGTCTTGATCCTGGCTGAATGGCTGACTGATGACGTTTTTCGGTGCCTCGGTGAGGTTTCGGTTTGCAACGTGCAATCGAATGCAAACGAAGGCAGTCGAGAGAAAGAAGTGTGTCTAACGAGCTTATTAATCGCATATTAATTATCGGTCTAGACTCCTCGGCTGCGAGGCTAAGTAGGGTGCGCGAGCGTAAGTACTGATCCTCTTTTCGAAATGGTGCGGCTCCGCGGCGCGCGCATTTTCTGGAAAAGTGTCGGCTGCTCGAATTAAGGTTTCTTTACGGTTCATTGAGGAGGCGCTGGAACTGAGTAACTGTACAGTAGATGACTTGCCTTCATGCCTTGAAATAAGCACGTACACCTATAGCTATATCTATGAGTATGTATGTATCATAATTCGAAGTTTGCGCGACGCGCAAGGAGTGGAGTTGGAGTTGGAGTTGACTGCGACTCGCGACTGCAATGCCCGATTGGCAAGCGCCCGATTGCAGAATGCGCCATCGGCCCGGCCCGCGCCTCCGCCAGTATCGGGATGTAAATCAGCCGCGCGTTGCATTCACATTACGCACGATTAAATCGGTTAGCTATTACGTAAACGCGGCGGAATGTCGGCAGGAATGTTGAGAAATTACACGCCGATGGCCAGGCGTGCGCGCTGCGCAGTCGCGTCGCCATCTACACACTGGCCTGCGCAAGCGCACTATTCCAATAATTTGTCAATTCGAATGTTGATGCGCATGCGAGATGCAAGTGCAAGGCGTGTGTCTTATGTTTTATTAGTTGTTGATATGCTGATGCTATTGCCGCTGGTGCTGCTGTTGCTGCTGGAGGTGGTTTGAAGCGCAAAAAAGACTCTTACTGTTTGGGTGTGCGTGCGGCGCACGCCGCGCGGCATCGAAGTCACAGCGGACGCTGCGTCGCTGCCCGAGTTCCCGAGTTCGAGTTGCGAATGCACCTCACATCGGGCGGGCGCAAGTCCTTGCCATATTTGCGCGCACACGAAAGTTGCCCGATGCGTCCGCGTCGATAAACACCGCGCACTTGCGAAGCACTCGCTCTCAGCGCGCCGACATGATTCCGGCCATCCAGCGACGCACTTCTTCGGCTTTCGTGTAAGGCCGCGCCGCAGGCCCGCAGGCCCGAAGGAAACGTGAGCGCGAACGAAACGCGTCGGCCCGGTCGACGTCGACGCAGGCAGTTTCTCAAGCAGCTGAAGAGCACTCGGCCGGCGCAGCGCAAAGGTGAAGAGTGACTGAGCCATCGAGCCATGAGTCGCTGAGCGGCGCGGCGCGGCGCTGCCGAGGTGGGCACACCGCGGCGAGGTGAGGCCAGGTAGGCTGGGTGCCCGGGTACCGTTAGCCATGGTATGCGACTCGTCACCAGCGCGACCCGCCGCCGGCCAGCCGCAGCCGCAGCCGCGAGTGGCTGCTGGCCGATTCCATTCGAACTGGCTGGCTGTACCTGTATACCTGCACTTACCTTCTTACCTGTACTTACATACGCCATAGACGTGCGACCAGCGCGGATTATTGCCACGCCGCGAGAGCGTCAGATTTCTTCGCTCGTCGATATCAAGAGTGGACGCATTCCGGCCGCGACGCTATCAGAATGCCAACTTAACTACCAACGCGGGCCATGTGCATCATCGATCGCAATTCGCGCTCTTCACCGCGGCCCGCTGCGATAATAAATGCGCATTTCCATTCGACCTGCATTCTGCATTATTAATCAGAATTCATAACTTTAATTCCTTTAACACGCGTCAGCGAATTGACTTGCGTTGCGCAAACTTTTACTCTCAAATGATTTGGTTTGCAGCGCTGCGACTGCTTTATTGTTGCTGCGATTGAGCGCACTTCACAATTGTGTGAAACGCGAGTTGAGACACGATAGTTTACCATCGCTAATTGCACTGTTGCAATAAATTCAATAATATCTATTAGTCATGCGAATGCCGCATGTTTAATATAAACCAATAAAAGGTAATTTAAGTATGTATGCTAAATTTTCCAACTGATATTGTGGCTTGTGCCAACGATTATGCGCATGCTCGTTTTTCAAACCTAGATAACATTGACAACGATACAGATATTGCAACATTTTAAACATTCTCAAATATTTCATACAAACTTTAAACACTGTGCGCGGCAATTTTTTAAATTTCTTTCAACAAGTTGCAGATTAAGTTGCCTATAGTGCCGCACCCATCGCGCATGCGCATTTAAAAGTTGAATGAAAACATCCAGTTGATTCGGTTGATTCCAGAAATTCCTGTTTTGTTAGTCATTGTTATAAGTTGTAGTTGGCAACAAATATTAAATCAGTTTGTCTTTTAGCCACGCAATCGTAGTGTCTTCAAAATGTCCAAATCTGCACTCTTTCCCACGCTCACATCGAAAACTGCCATTGATATACTCACCAAAACACTAGAGGAGCTTGACTCTCCAGAAAATACCCTAAAAATTCAAGAAGCACGCAGTTCCATCGGTAACGAGATGCTCAAGATGATGCAGTTCATGTTCCCCATGGTGATGCAGGTGCAGCTGGATGTGCTGAAAGAATTTGGCTATCCGGACGGGCGCGATGCAATCATCAAGTTTGGCCAGGCTCTTCGAGAGCTGGAGAAGGAGGATGATGAGATTGCACGGTTACATTCACTGATCAAAGCGAATTATCTGCCGCCAGTCGACGTGCTGGCAACGAACGAATCGTCTGTGGAGGAGAAGCAATGAATTGTGGCTTTAATTTCTTACAATTTTTTATTGAAATTAACCATGAAGCAAAAATGCATTTACAATACTCACAATGTAATGAAGGGGTTTCCCAAGGTTTTCAAATCGAAATGTTATAAATGTCACCAGCAAGACACAAGAACTATTTTTTTATTATACATGGTTAGTATTTTAATAAGCTGTTCTAATGTAAAATTACAATAACCATAGGACATTGAAGGTTACTTTTAAATACCAAACCATGTATAATTCAGTATCAGCTAGTCATTTTCAAGTATTCATTGCCTGTGGGAACCCCTGGAGTAATTATTAAGTTTAATGTAAAGTATATGACTGAAATTACAATTTTGTACCGAATTAATTTCGACTTCTGTTCTAGACAATAATCAGAAATTTTGATAGAAGAATGTTTGCTGTCTTCAGCAATTTATTGAAAGAGATATTCTTGTGTAGCGTGGATGTAAGCCGGGTCGGCTTGCATATTTTCCAAGTATTGCATAATCTCGTCGCAGCCAGCCTGGTTGTGGACAACAGGGCGGTTCTTCTCGGCGCCATCCAGGACCAGGTGGGGGTTGAGCCTACCCAGCATCAGAAGCACAGCTTCCAGGTGAAGAAAAAGCAAGAAATGAACTAATCATGTTAGAAATGAAGGCATTAAACACACTCACCGCGAATGAGATCACGGAAGCCTTCATCGGAGTCATCGTGGTGAATGAACAGCGAGTCGACGATGAAGTTGAGATGGGTGCGATACACCGGCGAGAGGAAGCCCTCCGGCGGCTTTTCGAGGACAATCAGTAGGAGTTTGGCAGCCATGAAGCGCACCTTGTCGATCGGATCGTCCAAGCGGCGCATGACATCTGTTTGGAATGAAGTGAACATGTTGTAAGGAAGAGATCAGGATAGATTTGGCGTGGAGCTCTCACGTGGATAGCAAATGTTGAGCTGCTCAACCGTCCAAACATCCTGTGTAACAAGGTGATACTTGATGAGCTGAATGCACTCCAAGGACAGCAAGCGCGTGCGATCGGATGTGTCCTCGCAGAGCGAGTACAAGAGCGGCAGAATAATATCCGCCAGCGATTCCAGCGTCGGCTTGTGCCGGAAGATCCTGGTATCCTTCTTGCACGTGAACGCACTCGCCACGCAAGCGACAGCAACGGTGCGCAGTGCTTCGGCCGTGCGCCCTGCCTTCCAGACGAGCGCGGGCGAAATCGCCGTGACGAGCATTTTGAAGAACTCGTCGGTGGTGTCCGCGTGCCCGAAAATGATTTCCTTCTTCTCCAGGGCGGTGGAGAGCACGACGAACGTGCTCAGGCGCGACTCCGGCTCGACGTCCTCGTGCAGGCATTCGATGAGGATTTCTCCGATCTCAGTGAGGTTCTCGCCGAACGCGATGCGCGAGTTGAGCAGAATATACTGGAAGATGCCCTTTTCGAAGGTGTGCACACCCCAGCCGCGCGGATTTACCTTAATCTGCTCGAGGAGCTTCGGCAGGAAGCGATCCCAGAGCGAGTACTGCGTCGGCAGGCTGAGCGTAAGGCGCAGCTCCTCCAGCAGGTGATCGTTGATGGTGTCCGCGTCTTGGCTGTTGCTGACCAGCGTGATGATCATGTTGAAGAGATTCTGATTGAGCTGCACCGGCAATCCCGGCCGGTGCTTGGACTCGATGGCGTGGATGCAGCCGACCAGCTCCTGCTGCATAGCCTTCATCCGCACGTGCGTGACGCTGACGTCGGAGATGATCTCGACGATCTCGTTCAGCACCGGTGCGATGAGATCCTGCGGCGCGCTGCGAATCAGCGCGGCGAGGATCTTGAAGTGGCCGGACTTGTAGCCGCCTTCGATCGCAGGCAGCATCAGCTTCAGCCACGCGTCCACCGGAACGAACGCGCCGATTAATTCAGCGGCCTGCACCACGAATATGTGCACGCTGGAGTTGGTATCGCGAGCGGAAATGCACATCGTGTTGATCAGCTGCGGCAGATGCTGAATGATAGCTTCCTCAGCGTGCAGAGCGATCACGCAGAGCAACTGCGCGCAGCGCAAACGGACGCCATCTTGCCAGCACAGCAATTCGCTGCAGATTGGATCAGCGAGCTTGCAGACGTTGCGCTGGATCAGCATGCGACAGCCCAAGTTCGGGCGCTTGCCCACATTGGCCGGATAATGCTTCGGCGTCAGCGTCAAGAAATCAAGTTGATCCTTGAGATCCATCTCATTTTCCTTCTGATATTGCAGCCCGACCTTATCCCACAGTTCCTGCGCTTCATCGCGCACGCTAGGCAACTCGTCATGCAATCCAGTCAATAAGATGGGAAGAATCTTGTGGAAGAACGAGTAGCGATCACGGTAGCTCATCAATAGCTTGGCCCCAACTTGCATCACCGCCGTGCGCACGTTGGGCCCGAGATCGAAGAGTCGCTCAGCCAGCGGGACCAAGGAATCAATCAGCGCCTGATAGGGGCTGTGCATGATGACCTCCACAATGCACTTGATCCCGACTATGCGGACCTTCTGGTGCTGATGCTTCAACACGGTGAGCACCGGCTGGACCAAAGATTGCGCCTGCATGTGAAAATGCTTCGGCATGCACCTCGCCAGCTGAATGATGCAGTTGCAGCTGACTTCCTTAACCGGCGCGAATTTATCCTTCACCGACTGTTGGAGCACCGTAATAAAGTCGTTCATGCTCGGCACCAGGTGGTGCTCGTTGTAGCAGTCAATGATCTCGTAGATCAATTGAATCAGCAGCAGGCGGATTTCCTCCGACTCCTCTACCACCTCCGCGGTGCCGGTGCGCTCGATGATCACCGGCAGCAAATGAGAGAGATAGAAATCATTGCTCGGCAGGACCTTCATGAGGAACTCGCTGATGCATTTGATGGATACCTCGCGCACGATTTCGTTGCGATCGCGCAAGGTGTTAAAGAGAATCGTGTAGCATGCGATGAATATCTCGTGATATTGCGCGTCGCTCAGGCTGCTTTCGTGACGCACGAGATTTTCGAAATTGATCAGTGCAAACTTACGCAAATACTTGTCGTCGGAGCGCATCAACTGGCAGAGGCGTTGCGCCTCAACTAGCTGTTCAAACTCAGGATTGTCTTCGGCCATCGTTGCTGAAGGCGATCGTACGTTTTCAGCGGAGAGACTACTCGTGTGGAAGCTTCGAGAAAATTTTTCGATTCGTAAATAAACACGTTGTTATAGTAACGTAGCCAACGGATGTTTTGTTTCCTCATGGCTTGTTGCGATCATAATTCGATGCCGAGAATTAGATTGCATTCATTCGTAATTCTTGAAAGTAATTACTAATAAGCATTAGGTGACCTATTTGACCACTTTAAAGAGTACCATGCATGGCAATTATTACAAATTCTCTCTTAAAATCACGAAAGATTTGAATTTTAACCAATTCTACCTCAGCGCCTCTTTCGAATGAAACTATAAGCGCAAAAACGAATATCGGCAACATTGACCTAAATATAAAGCCTGTCTCTTTCTTGTAAATGGTTTGTAATACACCAAATACTTGGGAGAGAGATAGAGAGCTATGCATTGTTTCTTGTGAGCTGGCTTGGCAACACTGCAATTGTTTAAATTGCTAGGTTACGTTGCAATCGTTCGATCGAAATGCTTCGTTTTGCAATGCTTGTCCGTTTTCATTCTGAAAACTGATAAACCCTCTTGTAAGATGAGCTTTCCGCTAAATAAGCATTACTAGACTTGGCTTGTGTTACGACTATTCCAGTAATAATCATGGTTCGCACTGGGTAAGTCTTTTTCCTCTTCGTTGCGCCCTTTCCATTGTTGATCATTGCAGACGCGAACGCAGCCGGTCACCGGACCGAAAACGCCGACGATCGCGATCCCGCAATCGTGACAAAGACCGAGCAGCCAAATCCACCCGCCATCGCCGCTCTAAATCAGGCGACAGTTGCAGTAAGACCAAGGACTCCAAGGAGAAGCCAACCCACAGCACGGAGAAGAGAAGCAGGTCCAGGGAGAAGGAGAGTGGTAGGTCTAGAGAGCATCGTGAGGAAAGGAAGGAGACGAAATCGCATGCTCGCGAACATGAAACACACCGGCGGTACGTTTTTATTATAAAGTCATGAAAAAGTCTTAATTGATTTGTTTGGTTGTGTGGTGATGGTGATTAGTGAAGGAAGAGATAAAAGGAAAAAGGATAAAAGAGGGCATAACAAGTCTAGGTCGCGCTCGCCAAAAGACTCCAAGAAGGAGCATGACTTGCCTTTTGATCCAGCCAACTTGGACAAGGAGGAGGAGCAGAGGAAACTGGAGCTGGAAATGCAGAAGAGACGCGAACGCATTGAGCGTTGGCGTGCTGAGCGCAAAAAGAAGGAGGAGGAGGAAGCGGCCGGAGGCGCCGTGACCCCAGTGGTCGTCGACACGCCGCAGCAGTTAAGTATAAAGAAATGGTCCCTTGAGGATGACTCTGAGGATGAAGACAAGGCAGAGAAGGGTGAAGGTAATGGAGATGCTGAGGCAACAGCAGCAGAAGAGCCAGTGGCTCAAGGTGACTCTGCTGAAAGCCAAACGGAGGACGCTGAATCAGACTCGACGATGGATGAGGACTTGCCCAAAGTGGTTCAACGGGAAGTCCGTCTGGTTGAAGTTGTAGTGCCTGTTGTGCAGCCGCCAAAGGAAGAGAAGGTTGTTGAAGTGATTGAGCCTCCACCGGACGTGATGGAAGAGGAGGCGGACGACGTCGACCCGCTGGACGAGTTCATGAAGGGCGTGCATGAAGAGGTGCGGCAGATACACAAGTTCGGCCTGAAGAAGAACGACAACAAGGACGTGAAGGACACCAAGAAAATGGTGATCTTCACGGGCGTGGCGAAGGTGAAGCAGGTGAAGAACAAGGGCGAGCTGATCGAGCAGAATCAGGACGGCTTGGAGTACTCCTCCGAGGAGGAGATGGAAGACCTCAAGGACACCGCCGCCAACATCGCCAACAAGCAGAAGAAGGAGCTAGCGAAGATCGATCATAACGAGATCGTGTACGCGACGTTCCGCAAAAACTTCTACGTGGAAGTGCCCGAGATCGCGAAGATGACGCAGGAGACGGTCGACGCGTACAAGGAGGAGATGGAGGGCATTCGCGTGAAAGGTGAGTGCATTTGGTTTCCGTCTGCCGCCAGCGATATCGTTATGTGACTGCTTTTTCTTTCTTTTCTTGGCGTCCAAAGGTCGCGGCTGCCCGAAGCCGATCAAGACGTGGGCGCAATGCGGCGTCTCGACGAAAGAGCTGAACATTCTCAAGCGGCTCGGCTTCGAAAAGCCGACGCCGATCCAAACGCAAGCCATACCGGCGATCATGTCAGGTAGAGATCTAATCGGCATTGCGAAAACGGGCAGCGGTAAAACACTTGCGTTTCTGTTACCGATGTTTAGGCACATCTTGGACCAGCAGCCGCTGGAGGAGACCGATGGGCCGATCGCGATCATAATGACGCCGACGCGCGAGCTGTGCATTCAGATCGGGCGCGACATTAAGCGCTTCACGAAGAGCTTGAATCTGCACGCGGTGTGCGTGTACGGCGGCACGGGCATCTCGGAGCAGATCGCTGAGCTGAAGCGCGGGGCCGAGGTGATCGTGTGCACGCCGGGGCGCATGATCGACATGCTAGCGGCGAATAGCGGAAAGGTGACTAATCTGCGCCGCGTCACCTATATTGTGCTCGATGAGGCCGACCGCATGTTCGACATGGGCTTCGAGCCGCAGGTAATCAACTCACATCCACACTTCTTGCCTGCCAAACCAACTCCAACAGTTAGTTACCAAATATGGTTACAATCTTTTGTTGCATTTGAATGTCATCCTGTCATTAAAACAATTGAAGCTTTACGTCAATGCCAACATTATGTGTTGAATGTTTTCATTTGTTTCAAAGCCTGCGCCAATGCGGCAATAATCACTATAAACTGTAAAATTTAAAAGATTCATGCATGCAATCAATGCTTTTCAATAATTTAAAATGAATATCTATTTGTCAATGACAGATTATTTGCATCCAAGATGAGCTCATTACATCCCAAAACTCCTTGAATCCAACTGTACTGAAAATGTTTTTATCCCAAATGCAATGCTTTATCTTGCAGGTAATGCGCATCATCGATAATGTCCGTCCGGATCGGCAAACTGTCATGTTCAGCGCGACGTTCCCCCGGCAAATGGAAGCCCTCGCGCGACGCATTCTGCAACGCCCGATCGAAATCCAAGTCGGCGGTCGTTCGGTCGTCTGCAAAGAGGTCGAGCAAAATGTGATCATTATCGATGAGGACCAAAAGTTCCTCAAACTCTTGGAGCTGCTCGGTCTGTACCAGGAGCACGGCTCGATTATCGTCTTCGTCGACAAGCAGGAGAACGCCGACATCCTTCTGAAGGATCTCATGAAAGCTTCTTACAACTGCATGTCGTTGCATGGTGGTATTGATCAGTTCGATAGGGACAGCACCATCGTGGACTTCAAAAGCGGCAAGGTGCGCTTACTAATCGCCACGTCAGTCGCTGCGCGCGGCCTGGATGTCAAGCATCTCATCCTGGTTGTGAACTACGACTGCCCTAATCATTACGAGGATTATGTGCATCGTTGCGGGCGGACGGGACGCGCTGGGAATAAAGGTTTCGCATACACGTTTATCACACCCGAACAGGATCGATACTCCGGGGATGTCGTCAAGGCTTTTGAGCTGGCGGCGATTCCAGTTCCCGAGCCGCTGCGGGCCCTGTGGGATGCTTACAAGGCGAAGCAGGAGGCCGAAGGGAAGAAGGTGCATACCGGCGGCGGTTTCAGCGGCAAAGGATTCAAGTTCGATGAGAGCGAGGCGGCGGCGGTGAATGAGCGCAAGAAGTTCCAAAAAGCCGCGCTGGGTCTAGCGGACTCTGACGACGAGGACCTGGAGCACGATATTGACCAGCAGATCGAGTCGATGTTCGCGACGAAGCGCACCGTCAAGGAGATCAAGGCGCCGCTGGGCGTGATCAACCCCTCGCAGATGATGCAGAACTCGGTCGTCGATAAGCTCGAGCTGGCGAAGAAGCTCGCGTCGCGCATCAACCTCAGCAAGAGCATGGCGGGCGACACGAAGTTCGCCACGCAGCAGGCGGCGGAGTCGATCCTCAAGGGCAGCGGCAGCCATCCGCTCATCACGGCGAAGACCGTCGCCGAGCAGCTCGCCGCCAAGCTGAACACGAAGCTGAACTATCAGCCCAAGGATGACGACGAGCGCGGCGATGACGAATCGGAGCAGACGTTCCGCAAGTACGAGGAGGAGCTGGAGATCAACGACTTTCCGCAGCAGGCGCGCTGGCGCGTGACGTCCAAGGAGGCGCTGGCGCAGATCAGCGAGTATTCCGAGGCGGGCATCACAGTGCGCGGCACTTACGTGGCGACGGGGAAGGCGCCTCCGGAGGGAGAGCGCAAGCTGTATTTGGCGATCGAGAGCACGAGCGACATCGCCGTCTCGAAGGCGAAGAGCGAGATCACGAGGTTGATCAAGGAGGAGCTGCTCAAGCTGCAGACGTCTGGCCATCACACGTTCAACAAGGCGCGCTACAAGGTTGTGTAATCATCAACTTCAGTTGTTTATATACAACTTTCAGCACTATATCATATAATTGTGAATTAAGCGCCATCGTCGCCAATTTTGTCAAAATAATTGTGAAAGATAATACCAACGTTATATAATCATTTTAGCCGAGGCGTGAAACAATGTGAATGTAAAACTAAAATAACTTGTGTTTTCGTCTTTTGTAATTACAAATCGGCGCCTTCCGTCAACTTCTTCGCTTTCTTTACCTCCTTGTCCGCTGTCGCGCAGTAACATGCCTGAATTTATAACAAATATTTCAGACAGAAACGTAGATCTCGTTGAAACTTGCAATTCCAATTTTGAGCCGAACTTGAATAGTACATTATGAAAGTTGTTCAGACGACTTGAGAAGCGAGTTTTTAGGAGATTGCTTAAATATTGCCATTTCCAGGCTGTGCACCTACATTTTTGCTCACAGTGACGTCGATTCTTCAGACACTGCTGAAACCTTCAACCACATTCCACCTTGTTGTTGCCACATGCATCATAACAAATATTATATCATGTGCATCACAGTACTTTGCCATCCCTTGCAGATACAGTTCGTCATAGTGCATTAACTGGCAGAGGCGTTGCGACTCAACTAGTCGGGGTTATCTTTGGATATCGTTGCTGAAGGCGATCGTAGGCTTTCGGCGGGGAGACTACTTGTACTATTTCGAGAATTGACCCGAGAATTATTACAAATATGTACTGTTTTAAAATCATGCAAAATTTGAATTCAAAGAAATCCTACTTCAGCGCCTCTTTCGAATGAAACGGAACTCCTAAGCGAAAATAGGAATAACGGCAACATGGACAAAACTATGAAGCCTGTCTCTTTCTTGTTGATGGTTATATATGTACATATGTTGATGGTTTGCAACACAGTCTTGGGAAAGAGATAGAGAGTTATTGTTTTTTGTTAGCTGGATTGGCAACACTGCTATTGCGACCTCTTGTGAAATAGGCTCTCCGATAAACAAACATCGCTAGACTTGGCTTGTGTTACGATCTGGTTCGACTACTCCAGTAATAATCATGTTTCGCTCCGAGTAAGCAAAGTTTTCTGTTTGTTGTGCCCTTTTTATTGTTGATCATTGCCATTGCAGACGCGATCGCAGCCGGTCGCCTCCAGAGCGAAAGTGCCGACGATCACGGTCTCGCAATCGTGACAAAGCAGCCACATCCAGCCGCTCTAAGTCTGGCGAGAGCAGGGCCAAGGACTTGCCTGTTGATCCAGCCAACTTAGAGAAGGAGGAGGAGCAGCGAAAACCGGAGCAGAAAAAGCAGAAGAGACGTGGATGCATTGAACAATGGCGTGCAGAGCGCAAGAAGAAGGAGGCGGAGGAAGCAGCTGAAGACGCCAAGGCCGCAGAGGCCGCCGGCGCTCCGCAGCCATCAGGTGTAAAGAAATGGTCGACCTTTATGGATGCCACTTTCGATGAAGACACAGCATCGATGGGTGAAGGTAATCAAGATCCTGAAGCAACAGCAGCAGAAGATCCAGTGGCACAAGAGGATGCTCCTGGAAGTCATGCTGAGGACGCTGAATCAGACTCAACAATGGATGATGACTCTCCTAACGTAAGACAAGTTCGTCGGGTTGTACTTGATCCGCTTTTTCGTCGGGGAGAATTTCCACCTCAATTTGATCATTATCGATGAGGATCAGAAGTTCCTCTCACTTTTGGCGCTGGCCAGCCTGTTCCAGGCGCACTGCTCCATTATCAACCCCATTGACAAGCAGGAGAACGCCTACATCCTCGTGTTTTAGCCCTCTATTCTGCTCGAAATGAGCCATGGCTGTTTGTGCTTTTGTTGTGTAAGTCCTTTAAGGCTGTTCTGTACTACATGTCGTCAATTTGTGAGTCATTTATTGTTAAAACTTCTGAGCATATTGTTGTTGCATGGTGGTATTGATCAGTTTGATAGGGAAGCACCATCTGGACTTCGAAAGCGGCAACGTGCGATTACTAGTCATGTCATGCATGTCATCCTGGTTGTGTACTAAGAATCTCTTTATCAACGGTTTCGTGTACACGTTTATCAAACCCGAACAAGATTGATACTCGGGGGGGATGTTGTGAAGCTGAGCAGCTCGCCGTCAAGCTGAACACGAAGCTGAATTATCAGCCCCAGGATGGCGACGAGTGGCGCCGGCGAATGCGCCGCCGCAGGGAGGACGCAAGCTGTATTTGTATTGTAAGGCGAAGAGCGAGATCACTTTCAACAAGGCGCGCTACAGGGTTGTGTAAACATCGACTGCATTTGTTTATCTATAACTTTCAACACTATATCGTATAATTGTGAACTAAGCGCCATCGTCGCCAATTTTGTCAAAATAATTGTGAAATATAATACAAATGTTAAATATAGTCATTTTAGCGGAGGGGTCAAACAAAATAAATGTATAAACTAAAATAATTTCTTCATTCTTCATCTGTAGTTACAGATCGGCGCCTTTCGTGAACTTCTTCGCTTTCTTCGTCTCCTTGTTCCCCGGCGCGCAGTAACAAGCCTGACCTTGCGCATCCAAGTAAAATTTACATCCTACACTTGAGATTCCATCCGTCAGGAGCTGAGCAAACTTGTTACACACTGAAAAACAAATGAATTTATAACAAATAATTCAATCAGAAACGCAAAACTCGTTGAAACCCGCAACTCTAATTTTGACGCGAACTTGAATAGCACATTGAAAGTTGTTCAGACGACTTGAGACGCGAGTTTCTAAGAGATTACTTAAATCTTACCATTTCCAGGCTGTGCACCCAAATTTTTGCTCACAGTATCACACTGATTGTTCAGACACTGCTGAAACTTCCTATCACATTCCATCTTACTATTGCCACATGCATCATAACAAATATCATGTGCATCACAGCACTTTGTCATCCCTGGCAGATACTCAGTGTTGATCTTCATCCCAATTGATCCACAGCCATTTGCTGATGGCTTGTGGCTACGGTTTGGTACAGGTATCACATCTAAAATATACACAACCAAATGAATCAGTCCATGATGCATTGTGATGACATCATATGAATCAGGTACAGATGGAGATAGATACCTTTGTTAGGGCATTGGAATATGCACTCATCATCAGTGGCGCTATTGAACACCTTCTTAAACTTGTTAATGTCGTTGACGACGTCGTAGATGTTGTTGAACAGCCCGCCAAAGAGCGAGTCCGCCGAGACAACCGCCTCGCGGATGTTATTCAGCAGGCCGGAGCCCCAGCCTGTGTAGACATAGCCGAGCACTGTGAGGACGTAGACAAGAATTTTCGCCCAGGGCAGCTCCATCACTTGTCTCACTTCGCGAAGGTGACTTTTGCTCTTGGCGCTGAAGAATAAAAAAATACTATTTATACGTTTTTTTTGTGGTGATACATGCGATATACGATAATACCTGGTGAAATTGCATTGGTGTATATTTTTAACTCGGCGCGACTCAGCACAGCTGCTCCTGGTAGGCTAGTTGTGATAGAATCTGCTCAAAGTGCTGCAAATTCCTGCTGTGTGCGCTGTAAGGTTAGCTTACTTACAACACCGCACTCGTACGTTATATATATTTTTAATTTATGCTGCATATGCAAAACTATATAAAAAGAAACTTGCAGCGTAACAAGGAACGACATCATTCTGCTAAAGTAACAAGTTTTTGTTTCTCAAAGTTTGAAAAAGTTTACTATTAACTATTAATGTGACAACATGTTTCAACATCTTTTTGCGCGTTTTGTGACTTATTCCGATAAATGCTTTCAGTGCTTTGGTGTTTATGAATATTTCATCGCTTAAGCTTGTTTTGGCTGTTATCATAGCGGTGATATGCTTTGTTTATTTGAAATATATTATTTATATTTACTCCTATGCACATTTATGGGCTCTTATCAACTATGTACTGTTGTTATTTGAAACGGTATAAAACGAATACTCATCACAGGATCACGCCTTAGAATTACATATCAAGTAGACAAAAACTATGTATTCAAACATCTTTCTATTGATAGCTTTGCAAATATGTATTACGTGTTGTCGTGTTTGCGCAATAACGCGCGTTGTAAACAAAACGACTCATTATTGTTTTCGCCGCCATCAGCAGTTGTAAACAAAGAAACTAGAGCGAAATTCGACGCGGAATCAATTCGTCAGCATCGTCTGGGTGCATGAATTGATTGTCGCGCGCTGACACAAGCGAATTAATCAATCTCATCGCTTTTGTACATTACTAATTAGCGCGGCTTAGTCAGAAGTCAGAATAATAGTTTCGATTGGTCTTATCACCCGCAACCAGCACAAAGCGATAGGAATGTGTCAATAATTAAATATAGTTCTTAGTTGTTTTGTTGTTTATTTTGTGGGTTTTTTTTTTGATTTTGTGTTGTGCGCGTAGAAAGTAGGAGGGATCGTGACGCACGCCCACCGCTCAAATTGCGTCTTGTTTATCGAGCGAATGTTGCGAACGCATATTTCCTCAAATCTCCATCATCGACGTACACAGCGCAAATTTATTCCAACTACAAAACACATAATAGACACGACTGAAAGGAAGCGCGGGCAAACAAAGACGAACACAGAAAAAAGTGATTGTGATTGCATTCGGTGCTCCTGCTCCTGCTGCTACTTGTGAGTGCCACTTCCCATTCGCGCTGCAGAGGTCGTCTTTTTTAGCAAAATCGAGAGGCGCAGGAACAATGGTGTTTTGAAGGCGGCGCGGCGTGCGTTTGTTCACTGCGAGATTGCGACACACGGTGCAACGAAAATAAATCGAAAGTTTGCAAACATTCGGGCTGGAACGAAGCAGCGAAGGCAACGCGAGACGTGCGCGCAGCGTGAATTCTGATTTGAAATCGTACGTGCTCAACATTCAAACGGATTCTAACGCATTTAAACTTTGTGTATTCATTCAGTTGGTGCATGCGTTTGCTTGGATTGCTTGGATTTGAGGTCATACAACTTTGAGCGAGGGAAAACATCTAATTACGTGCGTATTACTTTAAAATATAACTGCATAATTATACGGGGTTTGTTCTTTAATTGCATCCGTTCGATTAAGTGATGGAAACGTTCGATTTTCGTTTTATGAATTGGTTGTGCGTGTTTTCGGTTTTGGGACGAGCAGGAATTAATAAGATTTGTAAAATGCGAATGTTTTATGTTCCTCAGCGAATCGAGCGTTTGAATCGCGCGGCAGCGCCCTCACCTTCGCCCCCCACCGCCGCCGGCCGCCCGCGCGCTACTCGCCAGCAGGCGCCTGGCCTGCGACGTGCGCAAGTGCGCAATTGCGAATCAAGCCATCAGCTGTTTATGTCAATACACAATATGGGCGCGCAGTAGTGTTGCCATCGTCGAGCGCGTCGTGTTTGGGCTGCGATAATCGCGTGAAATCACCAAGGTCGCTCTTTGTTGCGCTGCCCAGCCAGCCCAGCCCGCGCGCACACCGTCCGCAGTCCGCACGGCACCCGTGACGACGACCACGACGAGCGCCCCCCTCGCAGTCGGCAGCATTGGCGCCGTCCAGCTATCGCGCATCCCCCGAGCACGCGCCGTGTGTAGCGTGAGCGTGCGCCCGGCCGACCTCAGCACTCGCCCCAGGACGCTGCACCAAGTCGGACCCATGAACAACACGGGCAACTCGACCGACTCGAACAGCGCGCGAAATTTTTTCGTCAACTTCAACCAGGACTGCACGTAAGTGAGAGGCAGAGGCATTGATTACAGCCGCCCCCGCAGCGGGCTGCGCGCATAGGTGCACGCGTATTGTTGATGGTTTTGCGCGCGCTGCCCGCGGCCCGCCGCTTTGTTTGCGCGGCAGCGCCGTGCGAAACAAAGGACGAATCAATTCCGCGGCGCCGCGGCGATTCGCTGTTGCGCGGCCTCAGCGCGCGTGTGAGCTCATTTTTTGTATGCCTCGCGCGTCTTTTTCATGCGCTGCTGGCTGAGATGACGAGCATTGCGACGGAGGAGCGCGCTGCAGGCCTGCAAGCCTGCAGCTGGTGCGCAGCGCGCGCGCGGAGGAAAAGTGGGTCATCCTGCTGCTTGTAAATAAACAACAATCAGCTGATGCGCGGATCGCGGGCCAGCGGCGTGCTAATTGTCCCCCTGCAGTCTGCACTGTTGCTAACCGCCGCGCTGGCATTGCACTTTCCACTGCATTCGCCGCTTTGCTGACGCTGTGTGCTTGCAGATCACTAGCCGTTGGCAGCAGGGCCGGCTACCGATTGTTCTCGCTGACGGGGGTCGATGTGCTCGACAAGATCTACACGAACACCACCGAGGATGTGTGCCTCGTCGAGAGGCTCTTCAGCAGTAGCCTCATGGCCGTTGTCACGCTGAACTCCTCGCGCAAGCTCAAAGTGTGCCACTTCAAGAAGGGAACCGAAATTTGCAACTATTCATATTCAAATACAATATTGGCCGTCAAATTAAACAGGTAACACACCATTTCTCGCTTCGCGCATTTTAATCTAAATCATGTTTGTTGCAAATTGTACCAGATTGAGGTTGGTAGTATGCCTGGAAGAGAGCCTCTACATCCACAACATTCGCGACATGAAGGTCCTCCACACCATCCGGGACACGCCGCCAAATCCGCAGGGCTTGTGCGCGCTGAGCATAAACAGCGAGAACTGCTATCTGGCGTACCCAGGCTCCAATAGCACTGGCCAGGTGCAGATTTTTGACACCAATAATCTGGTAAGTACCACGTGCTGGCAGCGCACTCGCCGGCGCTTGCTGACGATGGCGCTTTCGGTTGCAGGACGGGAAAACCATGATCCACGCTCATGCCAGCCCGCTGGCGGCGCTGGCGTTCAGCCCGACGGGGACGCGCATCGCCACCGCCTCGGAGAAGGGCACTGTGATACGCGTCTTCTCCGTGATCGACGGCTCCAAGCTCTACGAGTTCCGGCGCGGCGTCAAGCGCTGCGTGGACATCAGCTGCCTGGCGTTCAGCATGTGCTCGCAGTATCTCGCCTGCAGTAGCAACACCGAGACCGTGCACATATTTAAATTAGAGGAAGTCAAAGAGAGGTAAGTGCGCGCGCACTTTCTGTGCCAGTTTGTTGCTTCCCGTGGAAAACACCAAGAAACAATTGAAACAATTGAAGAAGTGAACAGTTCAATTGTGTTGTCTTTTATTTTTCTGCCGATTTATGCATGAAATCAGTCACTGGTAATGCACGATCACGACGCGATCAATATTATTACTCACTACTCGGGAGGTGTAGGTTTGTCATCCTTTCTGATGTGGAGGTTAATGCTGTTGCGTTGCGTGTTGTTTTAGCCCTAGAAAAAGCGTAGAAGAATCAAGTTGGATGGGCTACCTCTCCAACTATCTGCCATCGCAAGTTACCGACGTCTTCAACCAGGGACGAGCATTCATGACCGCGCATTTACCCTACGCTGGCGTCCGCAACGTCATTGCGATTACGACGTAAGTTGATGTCTGCTCTTGTTCTTCGCATCTAACGACAGTATGTGTGGCTTTTTAGAATTCAGGGCCAGCCCCGGCTGCTGGTGGCGACGGAGGACGGCTACCTCTATGTGTACAACATCGAGGGCAACGAGGGCGGCGACCTGCAGCTGCAGAAGCGGCACCGGCTCGACGGGCTGCTGGAGGAGGACAGGGACAAGCCGGACGGCGAGCCGCATCGCTCCGAGGCTCAGGCCATCCAGCCGGATGGGGGTGAGTAATTCCCACATACACCAGATGCAATGCCCCCCAGCTAATGACTAAGTTTTTTTTATTACATTTTATGCATTTTTTTTTTCAATTTAATTTTTATCGACTCTTCGCTGTGTCTCGTAAACACCCGCTCGTTTTTGCTGCCAAAAATAACGTGCATGGGACGATTCAGTTTTAATTTTTAATTTTATTGACTCACCCCTAAACGTTGTATTCTGTTTTGTTGGTTGTCATAACGCAGGGTTAGTGTTTTAAACGTATCGACAGGACTATCGATGATTGCTGTTGTTTTACGTGATGTCAATGCCCCAAGGTGCTTTTAAACAATTGAACAATGACACTTCTTTCAATTGTTTTAAAGTTTGCTTCATTGTCAAGGCCAAAATATGAGGAATACAAGAAGTTCTATGCATACGTTTTTTTTAAACTATCCCTGCGTGTATTGTTACCTATTATGTTGACTAAACTTACTACTAGTATCTTGCAAAAGTAAACTACGCGGCCATTAGTCGACGCATCTCGACGGGCTCTTTCCATAGTTCGTTTCGGGGACGTCGCGCACGGCCGCACAGTAACAACCACCCCCTCTTTCACAAACTGCTCACAACTTGCTCACAATTACAAAACGCCACCGAAGTGCGAACACCTCGCCGACGACCGAACGCTACCAACGTAACGATTACTACGAAAACCGGACTCTCTCCTTCGTGGACTGTTGCTCTTAATTGTTTTGGTTTTTATCAGTTCTCTTTCGCCAAAATTCTTTCGCTTTCCTTGTGTATCGCCGAATGCGGAGGGGGGAATCGCCAACGTAAATCAAACCGAGAATCGGGTACATTTACAAACAATTGGAAACTAAGATGAAAGAAACACAAATTCTCCGCAAAAAAAAAACGAAACCAAAAATCGAAATCCATTTTGTTTTTCTCTGTTACTTGCAAGGCTCGGCAATACTAGGTAGCTACGCGGGCATCCTGAAAGGCCATCCAGCCGGTCAAATGTCAGGTACTGGTCAGTATGTTATGTTTACCCTTTTTTTTTATTACTTACATAGATACATTTAATTCTGTCTATTACGTACAAGTCAATTTCGTTACTCTTTTCAAACTGAGTATCGAATCACACACTCAAATTTGAAGTCAACGACGACATTGATCGCTCCTCCAACCCTGCTCCCGTCGCCCGCTCACCTTCTCTCACCCCATGCAATTCCTCCCCACAAAGTATGTAGATGAGCTAAACCTATTTTCAATAAGCTAAGCTACACTACACCAAGATGCTACTGGCAAGATTTGTTTTATTTATTTGTTCGTAGTTTAGATCATCATTTATTACCTTCATATATTTTTGCAACGATGCAAACAGTAATATTTCTTATTTATTGTGTCTGTGCACCAGTTCACCCGCAAGGCAACGCCGAGCAATACGCGCGCATGGCGACACGTGCGGCATTGTTCGGCGCTTGGCTTGCGAAACATCTCAAACGTGCACTTCATGCTATTGTAAAACTCATGCCTCATGCCGTACGTCAATGCGAATGCAAATGCGGCGGTGCGTGCTAACCGGCTTGCCTCTGCCCGCCTCTAGATTCCGACAAGTTCCGCGAGATGTCCGTTGCGGTGGAGTCGCCGCCGAAGGACGGCTTCCAGTTCGGCGACGACCAGGAGTACCCGCCGCTCACGCAGAAGTCCGACTGAGATGAGGACGCGCACGTAATCGTCACGTCACTGGCGCATCGCTTCGTCGTCACGTGGTTCGCCGTGTTCCTGGTGCACGCCATGATCCGCACGATCGAAGATCTCGTCCTCCGCCTGCTCGACATGGACTTTTAAACACGCGCCCGCCCCCACGGCGGCGGCAAGCGATGCCGCACACACACTCACATAAACATTTCCACACAATACCAGTAAACCACCAGTACCAAATTCCTCAATTCGCGCTACATAATCTTCCGACATATGTTCGTAGCGCAACACCGAACCCACATAAATATGCAAAACAAACAACAAAAAAATGTATCAAAACACAAAACGTTGCTCGACGTGTCGAGCGTGTGGTAGCGAAAATGTAATACGCAAAAAATGAATCAGAACCATATATTATGTAATGTAATAATCGTGTGATAGTCATTAAGTTGTTTAGCTGGTCGCAGTGGCGCTTGTAGCAAATGAAACAGTTCCAGAATCATACAAGTCACACTGCTGGGCGAGCGAATAATTAGGTTTCCGTTCTTTTTGGGTCTTCCTTATTACCAGTACTTTAATTTACGATCCTGTACGCATTGGTTCAGATATGATTATGATTCAATAGGTGAATATTGTGACAAATTAAGTTAATTTATTGATTTGAATTAGCTGTTACGTAGTCAATTCTTAGCTTAATTTACTATGCGAATGTGCTTGCTAACTATACAAAAGAATTAAACTACTCACATTTTGGGTCTTATGATGATAGTGAAGAAAAAAAATCTAACATACTATAAGGTTGTAAATAAGTTAAAGTGAAGGCAAGAGAGAAATAACGTTAGTTTTTTAAATTTGAATGATAACATAATAGACAAATTGATCGTCATAAAAGATGAAACAAAAAAGAGAAATACACTGACATTTTTGTAATTGTACATAAGAAACTGACAAATTGGCGAATTTTTTAAAACAATAGGACAAGATTACTACACCCTGTAACTATGTTAGAAATCATGATGCTAGCGGAAGATTGGTGTACACACAATATCAGATAATTCGATGTCGCGAAACATTCTCTGCGTTTCAACAGTTTAGTTCGTAATTGTGTTTTGTAATGGTGGACGTTGTGCGAGCGACGTGACCGATGTTGTGCCGTGTAGTGTCGCGCCCGCGTTCCGAGGGCGCGAGGTTCTGTCTGCAAATCCCGCTGTCTGCAAATCAACTGTCTCGAGCATACTGTACTATTTACGTTCTCGTTTACATTAATGGCAAATAGTGATTCAGTTTTTGTTTGTTATCGCGCACACGATTGTTGTGCCTCTTTTTTATTATTGTAAATATACTACGTGTAACCAGAGCATTGCGTTGCATGTAAGTTAGGGAATAGCATACACATATTGAAGCGATGGCAAATTTTCGAACAGAGATCTTGAAAACCGTCGAGGTGAATTATTTTATAAAATGTTTAAACGTTAAAGGGAAATCTTTCGTTTGATGCTAATTGTCACAATTTTGAATTGAAATTATTAACATGATTTAAAATAAAAAAAATACTTTAAAATCCAGTCGTTTCAATTTTTGGTAATTTTGTAATCTTTTTTAAAACATTTATAGTAAATAGTTATTTATGAAATTAGTGTGTAATAGTATATTATTGAACGAGCGCATTATGGCATGTATAAATCGCGAGGGACGAAGGTTGCGAAACGAGCCGTAGGCGAGTTTCGCAATCGTCCCGAGCGC
>JAODGB020041485.1:0-16871 GCA_027574905.2 Earota dentata
ATTAATAAGCGGTTTGGCCAAATACCGCGGCGTTCGGCGTCGAAATGATACCGCTGGATTATCGATTGATTTCAGTGCAATTTGATGACTGCGTTGCGGTCGGGGTTGGTGAATGGCCGGCGGCGCGGCGTAGGTTTTCGTTTTCACTTGGCGGACGACCGCAGGCTGCTCCCGATGCACGGCGTGGTGTGATATCGGCGATATTAATGATCGGCATCGCGCCGTGGGACACTTACACGCCGCCCTGCGCCGCCCCACATGCCGACCTGCAGACCTGCAGCAAGACACTTTCTCAAACACTGCGCCGCGCCGTTTCGCACAGCACCTTCCTGCGATGCATGTTCCATATGTCACGCATTGTCTTCGACACACGTTCGACATGCATGATACTGAGACAGACGTCTCTACTGGATGATGGCAGATGTCTATACTGGATTCCACTGTTGATTATAGCTTCTAAGCCGAATACAATTTACTCTATTTATGGAACAACCAGTACGGTGTGATATGTGATGTGTGCGAGTCGCTGTAACATGCAACTTTAGGTTTCGTAATTTTGACCTATTGCACACTTTCAGCGGGGTAATACGCATTTTATCAGCGATGCAAGAATGATTAGATGTCATAAATCCATTCATGCATATCAAACACATTTTAGTGATTAGCTCCTCCTAAAATACAGCAACACTAGAAAAAGGCGCATTTATTGGTCACAGTGTGTGGTACACCATAAAGTGTGTTACTGTGCTAAACCAAGGAAATTTAATCGTCTCGTAATTAATCCCAAGCGACCGGTGATTGAAAGCAACGTAACCTTTGGTGTGCGCGACTTATGCAAGGCTTGATATTTGCATGTCGAGCCTGGTGCCATTGCCAAATCTGAAGAGATAAGTCGTAGTCTAAGCGTTAAGTCTAAATCATGTTAGTGTCTGCCAGATGTGACATAAAGTGCAATAAAGTGCATTTTAGGCGGCTTTGAGGTGACCGTTATGTAATTATGATGTTCAAACTGTGACGCACATGCTCCAAGTGCTTTCTAAACGATAAAAACCAAACCGTTGTTTGTGGAAAAGACAATAAGCGAGCTCAATGTCTTAATGAGCAGGGTAACTAAAAGAACGACCAAATGTACAAAGATTCTGCTTCTTGAAGGTGGATATGAGGGATGCGAACACTGAAAATATGTGCGAAAACACTTTAGTAAGCATATTCGATGATAGTCGCTTGTCCAACATATGCTTGTCAATTAGGAATGTAACATTTGCGAGCGCAACAAATCGCAATTGAATTTGCGCAACGTGACGCGTTATCCGATTGGCTACGTCCGTTTATTTTATAACAACCTGCCTGAACGCTAACTTTGACTTGAATACTGAATGTTAACGTGGTGCCGGTGCCGGCGCGCGGTTGATTTTTATCGAAATCGAAAAACGATATTTTCTTCTTTTGCCTGCGCAACATTATTTTTTTTACCTCATGCCAACTGGCATCTTCGGGGTGCTCGGCGCTGGGCGGTTGGTTGCTGTCGCTGGTGTGCAAAACGTCTCTCGTTACCATCGCCGTGTCGATCTGGCGATATCGCGATGGTGGCGCATGTGTATCGCATGTTACGCACACCATGCACCTCATTCCGCCAACCACCGCATCCAGCGCATTCGGTATCAGTGTGAAATCTTACAATTTCTCGAAGCGCCAATTACCCGGCGATTTAATCGCCACTGCAGTGCTACAAAACAACTTTGGCACTTGGTGCCAACAAATTACCGACGGCGTGCCGCATTACGAAACTTTGAACGCAGTGTATATGCGGGCATAATATGCGTTTCCTGCGAAGAAATAATTTTATCACGCCTATCACTAAAATCGCCTCAATCTTGTGCTTGTTGCTTGCGGTCGTTTTTGCGCGATTCGTACGCGTTGTGATATCGCTGCACTCCTAAGTCCTAATTATTATAAGTTATTAATATTGAAATATTGAGACGTTTAGTTTATCGCGGACGGCGATCGACGCGCGGAATGCGTTTATCTGTCGATGGCAACGGCTCGATATGACCACGAGGCTTCGCAGTGCGCACAGGCGAGACGAGATTATTGAACATTTAACGCGCTAATTGCTTGTCGCTGTAATTTAGTTTCCGACGTTGTGGAAAACGCCAAATGGCAGAGTTAATGCGCACAGCACAGACACACATACACACACAGCGATGTAACCAGATAGTATGCCCGGCAGGATATATTGATGAGCACGAGACATGGCGTGCGATTTGAAGGATATTAAGGGATATTTAAGACCTTAAATACTGCTTATTTTAAAATTACACTAAATTGACGTTGCTATCACTATTGCATAATGTTGGGAAAATATTTTAAATAACGCTAATATATATATTTTAAATGCAGTTTGATTGTGCCATGCGTTTCTTATTTGTTAGCAAAAAGAATCAGTTCATATCAAATCAGCAGGATATTTCAAGATATAGATAGAAAAAGCTAATTCCAAATAAGAATTGTTTCCATTTTAGGCGGATTATACTGATTTTACACGGAAAAGACATGTTGACTTAATGGTTTATTTGTGTTATGTTTTTTCTTTGCTCTTTTTAAATTTTATTGTTTTTCTATGGCTCTTAATCAAGCCAAGAATGCCACAATATTATGACACAGTAAACTCGGGACGTTATGGCCTTCTGCAGCTTCTTTATGTCGGAATATTCGACATTCCACGACGCGTCTTTGCCGTTAACTTATTCATGAAATAGTGAACCACTTGACGCAGGACAGCGACATACCAAATGTTCTAACAACTGCATCAACTGCTTTAAAATCAAAGTCTTGCCAAGTGGTGAATGGCTATGTGTTCGCTGGTTGTCCACATGTCTGTCTACATTCGACATGTCGCCATTTTACATCAGTACGTCGGAGTATGCAATGCATTTTTAGCATTTTATGATCTAATAAATCACGACCGGCTGGAATAAAAACGGTGTACATAAATAAAAGCGAGACCCGGAGGATGTCTGCGAGGATGCGCATCGCAAAATTCTTTTTCATTCATAAATACTCGGCAGCAACTGCAAACGCAACGGTAACGCGCCATACGCGCAATAAATCAACATAAATCAAAAGACAATTACGCAGATGATAAATGGATAGCAAATGACAAACAAGAAAGCGTTTTTTGTTGTGCGCAGCGTCGCAAAGGCGAAGAAGGTGCGCGTAATCGGAGATTTATCTAAGGTCGAGGACAACAGGAAGTGCGGCAATCCGCCGCGACGATGGACTTTGACTCCTTGACACTTCGACTCCGACACGTCAACGTCGAGTCCTTTGACGCTTCGACGCTGCTGGGCCTGCTGGTGGGACATGAAGCGTGCTGCGACTCTCCGACGTAATCGTTCAGCGGATTAACCGCATGAGTCCGACGTGCATTAAGAATTCGATCTTGTGTGCGAAATTTCACGTTCCAGCGCACATCGCCATCTCAGAAATCGCAATCCTGCCGGGCAAAACTTTGCCGCCAAGCCAACCTCAGCCAAGTTGTATATTCCGGCAGGCAGCTTCAATATTTGCTCGCGGGGCGAAGAAGACAAAAGCAGCTTCGACAGCCACTCACGCATGCACATCAAAGCACACACGCATGCAAATAAATGCTAATGATTTCTTATTTGCATGCCAGATTTGCACAGCCGATGTCGGCGACTTCGGACCGGGCAGCGGCGACTTTGAGAATTAGTCTCACTTTTTCTCCCTCGCCAGCCACGCATTCGGTTCAAAGTTCATGTACAATAGTAAATCTTGTTCAGCAAAAATAAAATCATCCTCGCAGCGTATTTAGTTTCAGATGTCTGCTGATCTGGTGGTATTTATTCGTACGCAGGTATTTCGCAAGTCGCAAGTTTACCTTCCCTGGCGGAGATTTTATTTCTCCGCCTGCCTGGCGAAACTTATCGATATCGTAAAATGTTTTATTTGTCGTCATACATTGTTTTATTATTAATAAATATCGGCGAAAGCACGCATGCGCGAAGAAGGGCTGTGTCGCGTTCCCTGCGGCTCATAACTATAACTGCAAGCACACGCCCGCAGAAGAATCACACCGGCGAGGATTCGCCGAGGACAAAGCTCATATTTCACTCGCGCCCGCCGCCGCCGCCGCGCTGCTAGATTGAGAGATTTATGCGCATTGCGATTCTGCAGGAGATTCCGCGGCGAGACGCCTTAATGTATGCGCCGTTCTGCGATTGCGGGCGTCCGCGAAAGGGCAACGTTTCTATTCCGGACGCATATCATCTTCGTCCGGCGGGACACGCACAGGCACTGCGCCAAGATATGAGATGTATGAATGAATAAGCATTTGTCCTGCGGCGAGAGACATGAGACAAGAGTGTGATTTCGTAATGAAGTCTTCGCTTCACGTCTCGATGAATTTTGGAGCGCATAAAAGTGGTTAAACATATGGTATGTTTACCACGTGTCCGATTTCATTCAATTAGCGTAAAAAATGCTTATTTCGCCGGCGACGTATCGGTAAATACCAGTCGAGTGCTTCGGTGCTTCAAGCATGCTTGGCGCAACTGAAGTGCGACAAGTGTTTGCAGTTAGCGGTTCTTGGTTGGTTTTTTCCTGCAATTTCCCGCCACTTTTGAGTGACCCGGCGTTTGTCTTTCAAGGCGGATTGATTTTATTCTGAAGTTTACTCACTGCTACCTGCTGCCTGCTGTCTGCTGCTTTATTCATAAAGTCGAAATTTCCTACTTCGTAATGCGACGATTTACAACTGCTCATAGTGAGCTCGTGCGGCTTCTGTCGCATAGTCGCATAGTCGCACAGTCACACACATTGCATGCAAATTCTACGCTCAAATTGATAAACGACTATTAAATGTGAAAATTACTTCCGCGCCCGTAATCTCGCGCCTCTAATCTCTCTTTGCTGCCTGGGCAACTCGGCATCAATAAAAGCTGAATCGCAAGCAGTCCGCAGTCGACAAAAGTCGACTTATATTCGGCGCTCGACGCATCAATGCAAGTCTGCAACAAATTCATAACGACATGCAGTTATAATATGCCCACCGCGCCGCAGACGTGCGAGCCTTGAGATAGGAAGTGCTTTTCGTGCTTTGAAGAGCATGCAATGAAAGTAGCAGCAGCGCGCCGGTTGTAATCGTTGCCGCAAAACACAAAAGGACAATGCATAATGTGATCATGCGCTTGATGCGGCGGCGAAGAAGGAAAAGAAGCAGATGTTTATGGCCGTTATGGCGTTATAGAAAAAGCGATAAGTGCATGAAAATTGAAATGCTAAATGGGCCCCATAAGCAGGCCAGGAAGCGTTCGGCACTTTTTCGCTGCCTCGCATCCTTTTCGCTGGGCAGGCACGAGTCAAAAGCACACGCCGTTTATGGTCGTCTGATTGGTACACAATTCGTGATTGGGTGAGATTACATCATACTTACACGATCACCGACGAGCATCAGCAGTGTAAGCGGAAGTAGTGCATTTTAAGCTTTAAACATTTCAACATTTTAACATTTTAAGTTGCGCCCTCTAGCAGGGACTAGCTTAGAGTCAGAGTAAAGCGACGCCAAACTTTTGGTGGAAAGTGGAAATGTGGAAACAAATGTATTTCTTGACATAGATTGTACGATATATTGGGCAATCTACATGTTATTATCTAGATGGTATTTTTTGGTGATGCGTTATTCACTTATTCACCTGGTTGGCCAGATGCTGATTCAGTAGGAGTTGCTGCTATATTTGGCTTTAGTGCGTTCGATACGAGCGTTTGAATGTTGGAATTTCTTCAAACATTGCACATTGCCTTGCGTTCGATGTGGTGCGCGATGCTCGGTGCGGTTGAAGAAGAAGGAATTGAAGAATGAAGAATAGAAATTATTGCTCCACCGCGCCATGCGCACATGGGGTTTAAGGTATAATATAACAGCAATAGTAATACATAGTAATAGGAAAATAAGGAATAATGAATGCTATTTGTGGCTCTTAGAAATCTAAACTAAAATGTGACTTAAGTAATGTTGCTTTTAGCTATACCTGGGCTATGCCTCGCTTCATGAACGTAATAGAAATATTCCTTACTTTTATGAAGAGCCATGAGCTATGAGATGGTAGCTAAGGTGAATGTGAATGTGAATGTGATTCCGATGCTGAATGCGACTTTGAGCGTGAATCAGTTTGCTCCTTTCGTTCAAGGCGTGTGCGATGCGCGTGTAGGCCGTGTAGGAAGCTACCGCCAGTGAATTTAATGCTTAATGCTTAATTTATTTGGTATTCTGGTATTCAATATCGGTGCGCGCGCACGCCGCACGCGGCTGCGCCTCATCGTACTTGCCTAGGTATTATTTGTTGTGCTATGCCTTCAGCCGGAATGCGCACAATGTGCGTGCGAGCGCGAAGAGCTGCGAAGAGCAGCACAGCCTTCATGAATCATTGTCGAAGATGTCGGAAGACCATTATAATTTTATCCGCTGCGCCGCACAGAAAGAGCTAATTATCCGCGGGTGGAACACACCGCACACATGCATCACACCAGCCAGAGCCCGAGCCAAGCCAAGTCAAGCTTGATTGCTAATTTATAAAGTAATAATCAATAAATTCAATTTATGATTAATTGAAAATTAGTCTCTTATTAAATGCTAGCAACGAACACATTTTGCGTGATGTAATTAATAGAATATGGAAAACTATTTTTATAGTATTCTGGCGCCATCTGTTAGGGACTAACTTTGTTAGTCTAAAAATAGCAACAACAAAAAATAATTAGAAAGATGATATTTTTGATAAAATGATACTTAGCTCAAGTTTGCAACATTCCACACCGGCGATTTATACTATCATACATCTTTGGCTTTGGCTCTTGGTGAGGCTTACGTTTCTCTATTCTTCCATTGCGGCGTGCCGCGCAGCAGCATTTAATAAGATAAGGTGTCGTCGGAGGCGCCAAGCCGGCCGGCCGACGAATTTTGCACTTCTTTTTGCAGGCAGCGCTCGGCGAGATGTTGTCGCTGATGCCTGATGCGCCGAGATGCAAATAACCTCTTTACTCCTTACGGCGTGCTGCTTCTGCGGCTAGGCGCTGCACGTCTAGGAGGCGCAAGAGATCCGAACGAAAATAAAGCAGCCAAGAAAAATGTGCGTTTTAAACTTTGCAACTGTGCCACTTCAGAATCGAAAATAAACGCAAAAAAGCACATGCAGGGATGTAATAAACGACGCTGTGGAGTTGGCGAGGTGCTCCGACGCGTCTGGCGAGCGCAAAAATCCGATGTAATCGTGAAAGTGTATATCTTATTAGCCACAATGAAGACGTGTAATTAACATACATTTACATTATTAATTATATTGAGCGCATTCCGCGCGCAGATGCAATTCGCATTTTATCGACGCTGCAAAACGAAACAAAGTTGAGAGTTTACGACACCGGGAGGTACAAAATTTATAGAATTTTAAAAAATATTTATAAACATGGTGTATATCAACAGAAACAGCACAGAAATCTCGTGTCTTTGTATTACTAAATTTCGAAACGACGAAAAAAAAGCTCTTAATTTGTGATTCCAAAATTCCTTGACCAAAAGGAAGAAAGAAAAAAACACGACTTGTCTTCTTGTCGACTGTTGAAACAGATGTAAACGTCGCGATGCCAATCGAAACTGTCACCGGTTCGACTTGTTCAACTCTTTGCATGTTTCCCTTTTTTAAATATTTCTTGAATTCTTTCGACATTTTTTGTTGAACTGTTTACGAACCACTTGATTCACTCTGTCACTAAACTGTCATGCTTGGCTACAAATCGCTTTGAAGTAGTATCCAAATGGACGAAATCCATTAATTAAGCAATTTTCTGTGCCCACAGCACACGGGTGGAACATTCAAAAGAACATAAAAAAGCTGATCATTTGGTTTAGATTTGAATAAACATGAAAAATCCCTTGACATGAAGATTTGTGTGCAGCGATTGCTAGTGGAGAATGAGTTGACAGTTTTTAATTGGACTAATAGGTAAGTCTGCTAACTGTGTTTTAATGATTCCCTGGCTTACTTCCAAGGGTTGTTGTTGGGACAACTTAGAAGACGATAAAGTGATGGTTTCTTTGATGGAGATAAGTTTATTAGAATTGGTCTGTGGTTCTACTAATTGATGACAAGGAGGACAGTTTGAGCACTTATCTTAATCTATTTAGTGCATTTAACAAATCCAGGAAAATAAGGAATTTTAACGTGATTTAAAAGACGGTTAAGTCTTTGTAAAGCATGTTTGTTACTGGCGGTGATTTCAATGCCTCATTTCGTTGTTTATACTTTCATTTTTTCCAACAACTGTCAATTTTCTTTTTCAATACTTAGGTGTGACCTTTGAGGCGCATGGATGGCAAAGGAGACGAAGAAAAAAAACACAGTATTTATATAAATAATTGAAGTCGATTTAGGTGCGCGGGTTGAACACACAGAAACGGTGCTGATTTATCGAGCATTTCGAATGCATTTATAAAGCGATCATCCGGTAAGAATCAATAATGGTAATGCGCTGGTGATGGTCGACGGGCGATGGTAATGGTAACAAAGTGAAGGCGCGAGTGACGAGTAGAAACACAGCACATGCGCAGGAGGAGAGGAAACAGCGGCTTGAAGTCCGCGCGGCTCGCGCCGCCGTCCACATTAAGCCGGCGTGTAATGAAAAGCTAAATAAAGAAATATTGCGCTTAAGTATCGAAAGTGAAAAGGTGTTGATTTATGGGCGCGCATTTTTCGTGCCGCGTTGCGTGGGAGCAGCCACCAGACGGCCCCGGCTGAAAGGACTTAATTTCTTCCTTCTTGGAGCCAAAGAGATGCAAACTCACCGGCGACAACCAACCTTCCAGCAAAGTACAACATTAACTTAACAACGCAAAGTTACTCAAAGTCAATGTATATTGTTGAAAAGCTATTTGAAAACGAGGAGTAAGGTGTGACTTTTTATATTTGATAATCAATCTTCTAATTACCAACTGATTTACAAACAGAAATTTATAATAAAAACACCCTGAAATTTTTGGAGTTGCAAAAATGCTTAAAAACAAAAGACAACTCAATATGCTCGCTGATGGTTCTATTAAGTACAAAGTGCAGTTGATTATTGCTCTCATTCGCTAATGCTGTTTCGCTTAACGGCGTGCAATAAATCATAAATTATTGCCGGTTGAATTAAAGCAGCTCTGATTAATATAATATCTCAATTCGCTCAAGTATAGAAACGAGAAGTTGAACATCTTAATCAACCGGAAAACACTGATACAACTATATCATCACAAAAATCATATTTAAATATTGCTTGTCACATCTTGAGTTTGGACTCGAACTGTAAATTGACTTTACCTCTTTGTGGGTTTAAGGTTTAGCAGTGGTTCTACTAACATGTGGGCAGCTGTTGGTTGTTGCTTTTCACTCTCACTGCCTGTGCCTGCCTGGAAAAAAACAGTCGCCAGCCACACGTTTGCACACACAATCATCATTGTGAGATAAAGATAAGATTTATCCATTTATCCAATTAGGTAACAGCGCGGTGGAGGCACGTTCCGATGCGCACGTGAAACACACGTCGATGCTCGTGCCGCGCATGCCAATAAAGGCTTAGGGCCAATTATAAAATTACAAAAAGACCCACCACCGAGCTAAGTAATAACTCAGCTATTACAAACCAAAAAACCCGACGCGCCACCAGTTAATCGACATTGTTCCGAGACTCCGAGGCAATGTTTACAATGCTAAACTGGTCGTTATTCACGTGATACTTGAAAATGCTGCAATGCCTGCAATGCCTGCAACCTGCAAGCCAAGCCATCCTCCATTGTTTGCGTTTTGTTCCATTTACATGCTTACATAATCACTTATTATAACATTATAAGCATAAATAAAATTAAGAGTAAACTGAAGCAAAATAAAACAAAAAGCTTCAACGCTCCGAGGCATGTAGGCTGTAGTACCTGAGTTATCTACGTGTGGAGCTATGAAGAAGAGTACTTGGTAGTTTAGTGGGACACGTGTAGGCTGAGCCCAATAAAAACACGGTGATCTTATTAGAGACGCACAAATCAGATTGTTTCGTCGATGTGGTTCCCTATTTCTTGTTAGTTGCTTCCACCAGCCGAGAATCATCAAGTTCACTGATAATGCTTTAATGTAAACTCGTGTATCGTTTATGTTCCTTTTTGTATGATTAATGATCGGAGAGAGGCTGCACTCGGCTGGCCCAATGATAATTTATTAATTACGTGCGAGCATTGACTTTGGGTGGTCTTCACTCTTCATTTTCGTTTGCGACTTGTGACCAAACAATATTGAACACAGATTATACTGATTAAATACTCTATCAATGAACGCAAACGCATGGTATGTTAACTTAGCTCTGGTGCAACTTCAGAAATGTTTAAGTTGATGATTTTAAAAGTGAATCTGATTCAATCGCGCATGCTTTGTAATTGCTGCGATCATTATTATAACACGCACGCTCTTGACTCTTGGCTCATGACTGTTTAATTGATAAAAGCGAAGGCGAAAAGCGAATGTTTAGATGAGCGTGCCGTGGATGATTCGGATGAGACAGGTACCACTCGAAGCGACTGCATAAATACGCGCGCCTCATACAAGAAGCTACATTGCGGAGCTTTTAGTGCCGGCCCGCGCCGGCCGTTTAACATTTCGGATAAATTCGATGATAATGATAGGGTTTCGATTTAAAGTGTTCGTTGGGCGCGCTGTGCGCGTGTTTTTGTGACTTAAGTGTGCGTTGTTAGCGTGATACGAACGTGTTACCAATGCGTTACCATTCCTGACATGGCTCAAGACTCAAAAGACTCAAGAGTCAAGATGATCATTATAGAAACTGTCAGCTATCAAACACATCAAAAGTGTTATCAAATATATCATTAAGTAATAATAATAAAATTAAGGAAAAGTTGATCCTTGAATTTTTTTTATCAGTGCTTCCCTAGGAGTTCCTAAATGCAATCCTGTTTGAGTTATCCTGCTGATTAACATTTTTTTGGTTTTCTAAGGCAACGCATTGACTGATTTTGCGTTTCTTCGTCGCAAATGGCGTCAAAAGCTTACATCAAGTTTACCTCAACCTGCTAAAGTTGCTGTTTATGTGCTTAATTTAAGTCTTGTGCAAAGTTCAAAGCACTTAGTTGCAGCATTAATTGTATTTTTGTTGTTCTGCGAAAGCTTAATGTCGACGAAAAAGGCGCGCGCCACGGCGTTTTTGCAGCTTTCAGCGGGTTTTTCCGAGCAGCGGCGGTGAGTAAATAAGTGCTAAAACCACTTGTAAGCGATTATGATGTGTTCCGCTATCGATAATTGGCAATAATGGCCGCCGAGCGGCGTGTGCAATTACAGTTGGATCGCGCACGTCCGCCTTCACCGTTTCGTCGGCTCGCATCGCGCAAAAAGCGCATTTAATGACGAACGTCTCTTCGCACAAACGCAAAACGCTTCTGAACGCATATATCCCTTAAAGCTGCCTGCCATCAACAGCAACATAAAAGTGTCGCGTGGGCAAGGCAACATGTTTCCTTATGATGAATGATACCCCCAAGAATGAAATGGTGGCTGTTGAATGATTATGAAAGGGACACGCATTGAGCAATTGGGGCGAATAACAGTTCCGCAGCCGCGATTAACATATTTGCGATCCCTTTGCTCGCGTCGCGTCGCCGATAAGATGTATTGCGCCCGTGCGCTGATTGTAAGTAAGTGCGTTTGCATTAACGTCGCCATCCCGCGGAAACCGAAGAAAGCGCCGCGCGATAATTTATGTGCGCGAAAAATGCACGCAGCGCAGCCGCCATAAATATCGCAACTGCGCGGCTGCCTCGTGTCCGAGACTGCCACGCTGAAGATGCACAGCGCCGTGGCTAGCGTTACATAAGATCGAAAATCAATACTTGGCACGTGATTTTTCCGAGGCGCGCGAGTTTTATTTACGCGCCGCATGCAAAACGCGCTCGCCGGGTAAGTAAACCAGTTTATGACCTGATAGGAGGCTCGCACCGTCCTTAGTGGCGCGCATCACATCACATCAGCATCCGCAGCACAGCACACGCCGTGTCAAAAGTGGTGAGAGGCGAAAAAAGGCGTAACCCAATAAATTCGCGATAAATTTAACACTGCGCGAAATTACATGCTATTAGTGACCGAATTAATACAGCAGCTTGCCATCAGCTATCAGTTTAATGATTTAATCCTCCTTTTAAAAAAATACCAATGCTGGGTTTGTGTCTTATAACGCATTGAAGTCTCTGTACTGCTGAAACGTTTTTGAAAATATTTTCATTCTTTTAATTGCAATTATTTGGAAGTACTTCAGGGAATCTCTTTGTTTCAGAAGAATGGCTGCATGTACGAGCATATCCGGTGGGGTGAGGCGTTCGTCATCGTCTACTCCGTCAGTGACAAACACAGCTTTAATGAAGCTGCCGAGCTTCTTGGTCAGCTGGCCAAACTCAAACTGCCATCCTACTACACCACATTACTTTTGGGGAACAAGAGGGACTTGGATCATTCAAGGTAAGCACCAAACACCTAAAAACCGACTGTTAATCAGCGAGCTAGAGCATTTTAGTTTTCACTGTCGATATTGAGCTTACAAAGGAAACCAAGTCGAAAAACAAGTTTAAGTTTAAAATGCACCTTCATATTCACCCACTAAAGATGAATATTCTCACGAGAGTAGTTTTGATCAAAATATTTCTTAAATTTACCAAATTTTTCACAAGAAAAATATTGCGTCGGCCTCATCGAAAATTACAGGGAATGTAATGACTCGTAATGCGACTTTCTGGGCGTTAATGATACGTTGTTTGCTTTATAATCATCGTCATTCGGATAATTGAACACAACTTAGCGCGCCCCACGACTTCTTTGTCTTTTATGCTTCTCGCAGCTTCAAAGACTTTATAATTTCAAAGTAATTACAAAATGCAGGTGAAGAAATTACACGCGAAGGGCTCACTCTGATGATAATTACAAAACCAACACCCAAACACCAAGCACCAGCAATTAAACATCTTCTAACAAAAAAGAAACACATCTCGCTACAAAAAACGAGTAAAAAGCAAAACAAACAAAAGAGCACTGAGAATGAAAGTTACCTTGAGTCAAGATTTTACCTCGTTTCCAAGTGAACCTGAACGCGAACATCATCTCAGCATCACTTCGCCTCACATTAGATCTCCGTGGCGCGCGGAGAGTTGGTGCTACGATTTCCATAATAAATCTCTGGCCGTTACCTTACTAACATCTAACAATGGTCAATGTAGCAGTCAGCGTTGAATAATAGTCGTCCATGGAAGCCGGGGTGATAGTGGAAGCGGACGATAAATAGCGGATGTGCTCGCACACTTGTTGCGCTGCGCTCGTCGCTCCCTCGAGATAAAAGCTCGGAACTTGTTCACAGTATGCGGTGATTGTGTCTGTATTGTATAATGCATTACGCTACAACGCTACACTGGTCGGTTTCCTACGTAAAAGCTCACCTACGTGTGTTACATGGTGCACGGGGAGGTATCGCACTGTGTGCTGCTTGGTCTTGTATTACGTCGGAGATCAATTTAGTTAATGATCCTGCCCTCTGACCTATTTTTACCGATTCCCATGTCCATGCCTGTAGAACGTAAACTTTCTATTTCATAAGCGTTTAAAGTTGCAGCTTTTTTCGGGAAAAAAATGATGAATTGCCTTTTGTGCACTTTGCAAAAATCCAATGGAATGTTGATGGTCACTGCGAAGGCTTTGTGCGCACGTGAAAAATTAAACAAAGCTCTGATGGTATCTCCTCCCCCTGTTGGCACTGACTCCGAAGCTCTGAAGAACTCCGCGTGTAACAATTTGCAGATAGGATCGATTTCTATGCTTCAGCAATTTTAATGCCTACGCTTCTCACCTCGACAGCAACTCACGCTCCATGCAGCAAGAGCATTTCTCTGGCGAATCTTTTCCCATTGGTCCGGCCGAAAACGAAAAAGATTTTTCGCCCAAGAGTGTCCCAACGCGCAACCGCCCACCGTATTAATCATGCAGCCTTTCTGGTGTTGAGTCGACAATCACCAATTTCGAGCATGCTCATTACGTGCAATATGATTTAGGTTCGCTTTATTTCAAAATTGACGGTTTGCATTCCACCTCAAACGAGATTCATTTGTCTCGTCGCGTCTTGGTGTTGTTGTAACCGGAGAAAAATGGGCAACCCGGATATTACAATTATGTTAATGATACCGTGCACGCGCATAATATCGATGGCACACTCCCAAAAATTACGACCGGAGCGACCGTGGCCGAGACATTCGATGCGAGGACGCGACGCGACGCATAAATCGCGCGTTCGTTCCGTGCGCGAAGGATGTGCGAACAAAAAACTAAAACTAACACCGCGAAGATATATCGAAATGGACTTTACCGTCGGCGCACATAAATTGTCAGCGCTGACACAGATAATGCTTAATTAATTTTTCCATCTTGCACGCCATCCAACCTTAGTCACTGTCATTTTCAATAAATTTTCAATTATGAGGCCGCTCCAGGTCTAGGTTTTTAATTAAAACTTGACCCTTGGTTCAAGACGAAAAGAAAATTTCTACTTTCATCTTTTCCATTTCGAAGCTTAGTTTTGAGCTTTGCATGTTGTTCGATTCAATTGATTTTGAAAGCAAAGTTACACATGTTTTATTGATGAATGCAACAAGTCGCGTGGCGCAAAGCGGAGGATTTTCGGTTTATTGTCCTGGCATTGTTATTGTATTGTTAATATTCCGCATTTGGTATTTGTTTAATGCGTAGTGTACTTGACCCAGAACCGTGAAAGTGCGCGTCGTGATTTGATTCGGAAAGCAAACACGCCGCGCACGAGGAAATAAAAAAAAGCGCATCGCAGTTAAGTAACCGCCGTAACCGTCTAGGTTTGTTTCAATTTTTTATTTCCTTGCGCGCATACCAAGTGTCTCGAGATGGGTCGTCATAATTACGTACATGCATTGGTAGTATATGCATTGCAGGACTCTGTATGCGCGCGAGCGTGGCTAGACGAGAAGAGAAAGAAATCCAGCCGGCAGGTTGATGCACACAATGCGCGCAGTGCGCACGTGAGCGAACTAAACAATGGCTAATAATTTTCGACGTTTCGGATGCGATCCCAGGCTGTGCGCCGGCGCGGAAAAAATTGAAAGCATGACTGTTTACTTAATTTATTACTTTTTTCATCTAATTGACCTTTCAACTATTTATATTCCAGCCGAGGAACAAGCAAACCGTGAAAACGTGAAAATCTTCATAAAAGATTAGGAAAAAAAGAGCGCACATCATGCAATATCTAATTAATGATGGATGTTCGGGGCCTTTCTCGTCGTAAACGCAGCAAACGTCAAAACGGTACATTCTGTGTCAGTTGTCAGTGCGGTCGTGAAATGGATCCTCCGGTGGCTGCGGTGGTTTATGCTTGATAAGTGAATTTAAAGCATTCTAGTTATGCGTTTGTCGGCGCTGCGATCCTGCGATGTGACTATGTCGTCCTCGTGCAGCGTCTAATAAAAGCAAATTTTCCGTGCGGCGTGCAAAGTGTGCAACGGTTTCTCAGCGCGAAACAGCGTTCGCCTCTTAGCTGCTCGGCGGCAGCAGCAAATTAATAGCGAATTAATCTTTACCGTTCGTTATCGCGCGCTGCGCCGCCGCGAATCGCTTCTAATCCTTGCCGACCGGCGAGCGTCTCAAAGGCGCCGAAACAACGAAACGATTTCAGTGCGCCGCGCACGCGCACAATTACTTCATTCGCGCATAAGTTATTAAGCGACTGAAATAAATGAAAGTGTCGTAAATCTACGACTTTTTGTTGATTTTGCCTGGGAAATTCACAATTTCAAATCACACATGCTCACACTCAAGAGGAAATACGCCACAATGCATTAAAAATTAATATCTAGAACTAGAAAGTTCCAGTTTTCGATTCAGCTTGACTTTTATTGATTTCATTTTTGGGGCTGTAATTTGCAGGCCAATAAATCACAAAATTTAACATACCTATTTGCAGCATTTTTCGGCATAGATACCACATGTCCACATGCACAATTTGTAAATCACTTCATCAATGTACGATCGGCGAAAATAATAAATCATGTCGCAGTGCGCATGTGCATGTTCATGGCTTAATTAAACCGCACTGAACCGAACTGAACGCGCCAGGCGTGTGTCGCATGTAAGGAAGCTGGTTACAAGATTTGCGATTATGAATGAATGCATGAAATCTGCCAGTAACAAAAATGCACCTCGTCGTCGCGGCCGTCGTCGTCAGTGAAATGGAAGTAGGTTAAAGGAACTCTAGCCATCATTTGTGTTCGACATGTTTTAATGTTTAGGACTTGTGAATAATTTGGTATATTCCATCGGCCATAGGTTGTATCAATAAAATCATGAGTTTATTTAGAGTTCATCGCCAAATTTAAAACTTCAACCCAGCAAAATTCAACAATAAATATCAAATTCCCTAGACACATTATATACAGGGATTTCCTTATCTAAGTATACATATAACTCGCATGCTTTCGTATGTATACCTGCATAAAGAACAACTTATGCCATAAAAACAGACGCTCGCCTCGCTGCGCTTTAGTAATAAATGGAATATATCTCTGTCAAATGCGGGCTTGTGGCGACATCTGTTGGTAATGATAAGTACTACATTTTGCATTTAAGAATTGGATTTTTAAGTTTTAAAATATTATTATTTCACGAAATAAGAACTATAGAGAGCATATATCTATATAAAAACTATTAAAAAGTATACCTATATAATTTGAAATTGTTTAAGGTAAGTAAACATCAATGATGACA
>JAODGB020041530.1:0-14808 GCA_027574905.2 Earota dentata
AAATAAGGTAAACTTTGCGGCGGAATAAATTTCCCTCGCGATGCCGTGAGGCGCGGTTTAGCAAGTGCATTGAAAAGTTTAGAAAAACTTGGTGATTGAATTAAAGTGTGCGCTTGGCACTAAATAACCAAAACGGTAAATGCAAAGTTTTGCCACGCCGCACCGTTCAGGTTGCCATTGAACAGCATGTCAATCAAAAAGCAGAGCCGTATTTAGAATAAGCTTTTTGTTGTTGATATTTTTACTGAATTGTGACGAAACTATTAGAAATATCAAATTCATTTTGAGGGTATTGTAATTTACGCACAATCTTCTTTCCTCCTGTTGCATTTGATGTGGTGTTTTTAGTATGGTGCTGTACACGGAGGGTAATTTTTTGTAAAAATTCGATTTCGCAGGCGAAGTGCATTGACTAATTCGGCGGTTTCATGCACGACGAAAGTTTTAAGTGGTTTACGTTCGCTGTCTCACGTCGCCGAGGAAAAAAATAATACAGCATTAACTTTTTCTCCACGGCCGTGGTGCCACCCCCGTGAGCGCAATTTATTTTTGGGGCAAAATACACGAAAACCCACTATGATCACTCGTTACGCTTGCGCTTACGTATCTCCTGCCTGCTGCCGTCGGCAGCGCGGAGGGGCGACCAGAGTGCGCCAAGCCAAGCAAACGGATTAAAGATTTATGGTTTATTTTCGGTCAAATATGTTCGAGCAAGAATGAGCCGATCAGTCAGCGTCTATCAGCGGCACGCCAGTCACTCCAGGTCGGCGCTCGCCGACACAATCGCAATCTATCACCTGCTACCAATAAATTCATCTCGCGCCCAGGCCGCGCAGCAAGGCGATTATCGCGTTTGCGAGCGGCGCCCGTGTTTGGTGTTCGCACTCGGCGTCATGAGTGAGTGTGTCACATGAAAAACAGGACTACACTTGATCGCATATACACTGCCCGGCATGCTGCCTCCAATCAGATTTATAGCATTAAACATGTAGGATGTAGCATAGGCAGATAAATGATTTGTGAGCGCGAGAATTGGGGTGCCGCGCGCTTCGATATTAATAAACACCATGGCGTGATAATTATTTACGCGCAACTGTGACGGCACCCAAACGCAGGTTGTGCTTCTTTTAATTAATTAATTACGCGGCGCTAAACACCGGAGATTTGTCAGCGTTCAAAAATCGCAGCGCGCGCCGGATGCACACGTGGCGGCGACACGCCCGGCGTCGGAGGCGTTAATTTAATTATGCCAGTCGACCTGTTTGCGCGCGCGTGACAAACTCCTCCGTAATGTGGATTATTTATATTAATACATAAACCGACTATTAAACATTATGCATATAGATATAAATTCTGGCCCCCGACTTGTTGTCTATGGCGCCGGGCTACGTGTGAGAGTGTGGGGGGTAATTAAAATTAATGAATCCCGGCGGCGGCTACAAGTTTGGCGTTGGCGTTGGGGATGAATGCCGCCAGTGCGGACGTTCGGGGAGAAATCCATTCCGTTTTTCGCCCTCCCCCTCCCCCGCCATCCCTTCACGCAAATTATTACCGCCTAGCGACCGCAATTTATTTTCATATTTTCGCGGGGGCCAGAAGTGTACTTTCTATTTTCGGCCGCGGCTACCTTTTAATTACCCAAAGAGCGTAATGCCCGCGACTCCGGCAAGAGTAATTAATACGAATTAAATATCTAATGGTGGGATTTTTATTTTCATTTGCCAGCTGCTTGCCGGGAGCAAAACATAAGGAATTAGTTTTATTTTTATTTTTAATGGATTCTCCTTTTGTTGCGCTTTTTGTGTTTTAATGCGCATGTTGTGTTGATTGCGGAAGACGAATGGTGGAAATTAGGCACCCCCAGCAATTTGCTAAAATTCTTTTTTCATGCGGCTGATGGAAGCCGGAGAGGATGCAATGGAAAAGGGAGGTGCATTGTGCGGGCGCAACGAGCACACTGCAATTGTTCGTCGCTGGAGCAGCACAAGAGAACGCCATTTGCAGCGCTGATGCGCGCCGATGCGCTCCGCGGCAAAACGGCAACGCAAGCAAAGAGCCCGCGCAGCCAGGAATGCTTCTTTTGTTGGAGTTAATTGAATATCTACGACGTACATCATGGGATTGTTTACAGCGATTGTCTATTACGCTTTTGGTTTGGCATGCAGAGGGTTGTCGTGTTGACTCCAGGCCTGCCAACAAATTGTACAGATAACCATCTGATAATGACCCCCTGCGTTTCGTCCGTGGGGTCGTCGCTCGTGGTTATGCACATCGTTGAGCACATTTAATCATTTTTATTAATTATAATTTTGAAGATTTTGAATATCAAATCAAACGCATTGTTGGCGGGGTTTTTCCTATGCCTGTTTCGCAACCCCTCGCCGGAAGACAATAGTTCTGCAAGGTAATGACAAAATTGAGGCCTCCCCGCTTTCGCTGGCTTGGGGCAGGGGGCGCCGCGGCGTGAAATGCAAATGCATCGCCAGCACCAAGCCCATTGTTTGTTTGCATGCTCATCTCGCGGGCCGATATCGGCGCGGCAACCAGCAGAAGGAAGCGTTATGAATTTTAAGCGGGGCCTTTATATCAGTGGCAGATGGCCGGGAATGAGCACGCCGGCAATATGGCAGCTATTAATTATGGCGCCGTGATTGAAGATGTCTCCTGACAGCGAAATCGGGGACTACCCTACTCACACGACGCCGCCGCCGCCGACTGTGTGTTGTGCGCCACGGCCCGCCACGTTTCAGCGCACATGCGGCGGCCATGCCATTCCGCCATTATCAGATTAATTAATGCAAGTATCGTGTTTAATGTTGCGCCGTGTGTAGGTGCACCTCGGCGCGCGCGTACGTGCGGACGGCTTCTCATTATGACGCTGCACAACCGGCTAAACCAAGATTGTTCTATCTCTCCTCCTGCTGGCTCGACGTGCGCCACTCCATAATATAACACATGTACCATGCCGACATAGTGGGTGTTTTCGGAAGCATTATGCGCGCTGGCGGTTGACATTTGCTGAAAAATAAATCCGGCGCGAATGTTGTAAAGTCCCGAGATAAGAGATAAGCGCTGTCGGGTCTTGCGCTGGCCGCTGGATATACGAAATGCATAAAATTCCTGCGCACATGTGCAACTGATGACGTTCCGTGGCTGCCGTGCCCGTGCGCTATCGCATTCGACTTATCTCCGCATCGGGCGGGTGTGAGACGATCCATCATAATCATGCACGACTTTATGACTAGAAAATTGCTCCGAAAGAGATACGCGCCACCGAAAGGGAGGACCGCGGCAGATACCTATAGATATTACGTAGATAAATCACCCCTCCATTCGCATTATAATGGATCTACATATTCCATTACACGATTGTTACACCGCTGCACGTTTATTCATTTACTCCGTGTATCGTGTAGCATTGTGGCGGTTGTAATGGGAACCATTTTGTTGACATAATTTCCTATTCAAAGCGTCATCAGCCGAAGGTAGGCGAATTATTTAGGCTCGCCTTAATGCATTCCACACAGGAGGCATAGGAGGCATAGGAATAATAAGAATAATAATAAATATGGAGGCACGACATGGGTTTCGCACACGACCGAGAACATGTGGAGATGTGATACATATTTAGATTAATGATAAGGCATGAAAAATTATTTCAGAATATGAATTCGAATGCAGAGCTTAATATCGCATTGTCAAGCGCCCAAGTCATGATATGGGATTGCATTTCGTGACGCATATGCATTTTACAGAATTCATTTATATTCGTTACGTTTTCAATTTCGCATCGGGACAGCAAACCAATTCAACTATCCTGCTGCAGCTCCCACTAAAAGTATCATATGTAGCACATTTTTAATCCATTAAAATAATTGCGACTTTTGATTTTCCAGAACATTTACCCGGCCACCCCGAGGAGACGCAAATCGTTGGATGAAGTGGTGTGCATCGCATGCAATTGCAACTCGTCCGCAGTGCGCGGCCCTCCTGGAAAAGCTTTTAGGTCGCACAATAGGCGCGCTCCCGGTGCTGGAGCTCGTCTCCGATCGCCTATTGAAGTGCTACAAGTACAGGCTATGACCGCATTCAGCGCACCCTAGTTTTAGCACAAATAATCCGCCGATCAATTCAATGTATTGCATGCGCACGTGAAGGGCACCTCAGCGGGCTCAGCGTTTACGTAACTAAGCATCTGAGTAAAAGTACTGACGCATCTATTTGCGTTGATCAGACATCGGACCCTCCTGCATTCAAATTCGACACGGTGTGCATAATTTATGAGCAAGTAATTTATTAAAAGGGCGCCAGGGCGCGCTTTGCCTATTGCAACTGATCAAATAAATGTAAGTAATGTAAGTATTCGTGTAGTACTTGTTTACGCCACAACCTGGGGAGGGAACACTGAACATCTGAACATCAACAAAAAAAAAGCAGCAGGATCAAGTAGCCCCTCTCAGCCTCCAGGAGATAGTGGTTGCACGCGCCGAGAAGCAGGACGACGGAGGCCGGAGGTACCAGATGGTTAATGGGGAAATGAGCAAAGCTTTATTACTTTTTTAAGCGCGCCGCACTTGCGTTCCCTTCCCCCCGGCACCCGGACTGTTGCGCATTGTGCGTATTTGTTTAATCAGAGGGATGTAGTTAATGCCGCAAAATAAATATATTTTAGCGAAATTAATTATATGGAGCTACCCGCATCCAGCCCCGAACATAAGCCGCACGCATAAGGCAGGCCGAAACAGATTGAAACACGGAGGCATCATCCTGCGGGTACTGCTGAGGGGGTGGGGGGTGCGTTGTTTGTTCGATAAAAAGTTTGAAAAGTTCCAAGTTCAAATGAAACATGACAATATAAAGTGACCATTTCCAACATTTCCGAAGTGAAACTCAAACGAAACTCTGCGGGCCGCTGCTGCTGGGCGAAAGTTCAAAAACTGCCTTTTATTTAAATGGGAATGGGAATGGGGATGGGAACTTTTTTTCCGCCTGCGCGGCGAATTCATTTCGCGCAAAGGCCGACCGCACTTGACGTGTGTGGCCTTGGATGTTCGCAACTCTTTTGAGCCATTTGCGAAATGACTTTTGAGTTAATTTAATGCGAAGGGGTGTATTTAGATTGTATCCGAGTGTCGGCGCGAGGGGCGGCCGGCGAAAGTCGTGGCTCGGCGGCCGGATTATGGAGTTTCGGCGCGCGGCGTGCGCATCGCGAACATCGGGAAGCGCGCGCGTAAATACGCGATCACTCAACGTCCATCAAAGTGTCAGGCGGGCTTTGAACGAGCGACGTACGCACGCACCCCCCGCCTGCACACACACAGCAGACGCAGGACGCAGACGCAGGACAGGACGTCAGCCCTTTCCTAGCACTTTTTTCCCTGCCCTGCAGTGAATAAAATACACTGCTCGGTTGGTGCGGCGGTGCAGAGAGCTTAATACATCACCGCGAAATGCAATATTACTACTGTCTAAGTCTTCCCAACACTTTTCCACGGCGAACGCCATCGTCGCGAGTGCGGGTTGCATTTTCACTCATCGCTTCGTCTTCTGTCGGCGCTACGTTTACGCAGAATGCGCGTCATTCCTGCACGCCCGCACGAAGTAAATTGTTTTCGCAACTTCTACTTTTTCCTCGCGCGTGGAATAAGGGCGTCGCTGCCTCCGTGGTTTGACAAGCGGAAAAGCTTATATTATTCGTTGCGTTTGATTGATGCCCGCGGTGCCGTCGCGTGCTAAGCTCGACCAATTTCACTTTCTACGTCGAAACGTGCAGACCATATTCTCCTAGTCGCCGCCGCCCGACTCGCCGTCAAACGGCTGGGCATGAATAATAGAAACGTATTTGTCTACTCGTGAAAGAAAAATTATCTGCCTGTTGTTTTTCCGCTGGCGGGTCAAATGAAACGAATTCCATAAATTTCTATGCGTTCCAGGTTCAAGAACAGCACTTGTTTACTATTAATATTACATTCCAATTTGTCTAATCATTTTTTCCACAGTCAAAGTGTATCGATGGTTTTCAACCCCTTTTGGGGGGCCAGACAAGTATATTTGAATAATCGACGATATTAAATCCAGCATTAAGATTAATGATCTTGGCGTCAGAATTTCGTCGAAACTTCGACGTCAGGAAATTTTTGGGGAGGCCCGCTCGCCCTGAAACTTTAATCATCCCTCCTAGCGAGACGTCATGCCCTGTGCCTTTGTGCCCTGATGGAGGCGGCGGCGGCGTGCGTAATCATAAGTATAAGCGCGGGTAGTCGCCGGGTGCCGCCGCCAACTCTCTCATTAAGGGGTTAAAATGTTAATGTTTTTAACGGTTAGCCCCATACTAACTGCTAAGCGTATGTTCCCTTTGCGTTTGCACGGCGGTGCGTTTAATCACTCGCCCGCCCGCCAGATTAACTGGCATTAGCCCCATTGTGTTCGAACGAAATCTCGCGAGATCTGAGAGAACCGCCGCGCCCGCCCGCCGAAACACACTCGCTGTGGGAAGTGCGAAGGATGCGAGATGGAAGGGGTCATGGGGTCCCGCGGGATAATAGGTCCTTTCATTATTAGCGCCAGCAACTAGCAACCATAACTTCTGATTAAGTTAAAAGTAACTAACGTTGTTTTGGTTGTGCTCTGTTGGCTCTCCATTGCAGTATGGCCGCGACGGTGGCGTTCTTCGCGCGCACAATAATAAAGAGAAAAGGGTCTCGTCGTGGGTGATGTGTGCGTCGTCCGCGTCGTTTAAACGTTAACTTAATAATTAAGATAAGTTTATACAGACCATATTTTACGCGCTAATGGATTCGGTTAATGCCGCCGAAAAGGGCGTACTGCGATGTCATCGCATCGCAAAACGTGGAAGGTGGAAGTATTAATGCGCTGTTGACGACTGTTTGCTACCTAATGAACATTTTCCTCGCGATGCCATCATCCTAAATCCCACTCACTTCAAGATTAATAATCATAAACTGTGTAACATTCGCATTATAAACTATAAAGTGGTGTTAATGTATCCCTGCGCCAGCTCCAAGCTATGACTTTATTTGGCAGAGTGTGGGCTGTAATGTGATCAAAGTGTGAACATTTTCCCTGAATGATATTCACGCTACGAAGAGTTTAACAACAGACGTCGATAAATGCGCAAAGGTCGCGCCGTGTCGCAGGAGCGCAGGATCGCTGGCCATAAAACTCCGGTGCTCAATGAACCGCATTTTATTTTACAAGAAGCAATCCGACGGTCTGATGAAATTTTACACATCGCCCATTTGTCAATCGAAAATTTGCAATGTTGTTTTACGATCCAGGCGCATTATAAACGTTTTATTACGGTAGCAGCTGTAAACAGCAAACTTTCAATTTGCATTTTCGCACCTATAACCTCAATAACGCGCGCACGTTTCGTCATTTACAGCGAATTTAAAATCAACGACCGCGGAAGAAATATGGCTGATCGGCTGACACAATGCACGCGTTTGTGCTATTGAAATGCACAAATGTGCGACTTGAAAATCCATGTTTCTAAGCAACCAACGCATGTTTTGCTGCGTCTAGTCATTATCGATGCAAACGGGTAGAACAAATCGATTTTCTTTTCGCCATATCGAGTCGATTCACGCACAAAAGACCATACATTAGCCATATTTATGGCTGAGCACCGAGCGGAGGAGAATGGCAGAATAGACGTTGTGAATGGGATGCGGAATGCTGGGACTTAGGACCAGTTTGTGTGCGTGGCGAAGGAGGCCCCGTCAACGGGGGTGGTATTCCTTTTCAGGCGGTGCGCCAGCGCCCGCCGGTTATTGCACTGGCAATAATAATGCATAATTGAATTCTATTCAATGCCCGCCTAATGCCTAATAATGCCGGTGGCCGTAATTTGGAATCGACGCGGAACCGTAACGCCAGGCACAAAGACCCACCCGACGCAGCGGCGACCGGTTTGTGTCTTGCGCCCACCAGCACAATAATAGGCGCAAAGTGTGCCTCCGGGGGCCCACGGGTGACACCAAAGATGACTTCGCACGGTGGCAGTGGCAAAGATTTCGTCTAGGCTGCTGTTTGTCGGTCGTAAAAATGCTCGCAAGTTCTCTGAATGAATATAGGTTATAGGGCTGATTATGGATCTGCTGGTGGAAAACAATTACGACTTTTCAGCCCTGCCTTGGGTAGTCGTTAAATGTTTGGGTTAGTTCTGCATCAAGATTTCTTCTTTCGTTAAGTTAAGAAACGGATGCCTTATGTCGCCGCACTTAAAATCTCTAAGGGCCTAAACAGTATTCGCCATCTGTTATCTTCCAGTAGGCCTTCTCAAATGTGTACTGAACTAAAATGGGGAGGCCATTACGTGAAAACCGAGAGTGGCTCTCATCTATCATGACCAGCACACACTGAAGAAGCAAAGGAAGCGAAGCACAAAACGTTGGAGAGGTCAGGTGTAATTTGAATACAGTTGATTGATGATTAAAGAAATATAACCCATGATTTGTATATTTTGGATACAAAGTAATGAAATACTGGTTACTGGTTATAAAATATGCTTTGTGATTTTGATATTGGTTTCCATCGACTGACACGTCGTTATCTACAACCAGCGAAGGTATTTATGCTAACTGCCTGGCGATTCTTTGTTTCCAGCGTGTTTTATGCGCCGAAACAAGAAAATATGCGTTTTTAACATGTGATTTACGTTGAATATGCAGGTAATATCAGCATTTCACGTATGGTCCGTTCGTTGCGTTTCGCGTTTCATCTCGATGTGTGCGCGCTCACAATTCGCAACATGTTTACATGACGATAGAGTAAATCCGCACAAAGCGAATTTTATCTGATGCGAAAAGCGTTACCAAACTCGCTTTTCAATCCCTCGCAAACATACACACTGTTTCGTGGACGCCACGCAAAAACAAAAATCTGTATCTATATGAATGAAGTGCGTCGTTGTTCAATTGGCGCGGCGGACTGTGTGTAGATATACAAACGCATAAATTTTGACAAACGGATATTTCGCTTCGACGTATGCATTCGCGAAAATCCCAAAGAACTGGTACGCGTGGTGCCCGCATAAACCGCGCGCGCTCGGCGCATGCAATAAAAGCAAGAACGCAAAGATATTGTTTGCGAGATTATTTCGCGTCCGATTTATTCCCGACACGATGCGGCCCATTGCGCTCGACACGAACGTATTACACGCGGAGAACACGCTTCGTGTCGACTCGTCGGGCCGGCCGAATTCGTTTGCGAAGATGCAAAAACCAAGTGAGCGCTGCGGGTCCGCAATGAATTGTGCGCGGCGGTGCGGTGAGAAGATCAGAATATTACAGTCACGCCATGTGTTTTCGTGTGCATTTCGCGCATCGTCCCGGCACGAAGACGGGCATGAAATTGCAGCGCGGAAGATGATATTTCAATATAACGAATCTCGGTTCGCAGAGCATGTACGGAATGGAATGGAAGAAGTGGTTGTAACCAGCAACCAGTAGACAGCATCTGTGACATTGTGTCAGCGCGATGTCGGCGGGCGGACGAGTACGACATTTCGGAGACAAAAACATGAAGAGTGCATCTCAGGCCGGCAGTCGTCGTCGGAGCGCACAATCAGCGTTCGCGACGCAATCATCCGTAGTTATCTTAAGTGGCTACGAACGAACGAAACTGCCGGATGGCTGTTTTCGGCTGCTTTTTGGGCGCGACTCTCAAGCACGCCTTCTCTAAACACCGGCGCGGCGCGAAGAGAAATTACCCCACAGCGCTTATCGCAAGTCTTCATAATAATTACGGTAGCTTATCGCTGTGTGAAAAATATTTTATTTAATGTGCGCCCTTCTGCGTTTTTTGTGCGCCTGTGTCTCCTGACATTAACCCAAATTATCTTTTCAATTCGCCCCTTTTCCCTTCACTATATTTTACTCATTTCCGGCGACTTCTTTTTATTTTATTTCAGTCTCTGTACAACTTCTAGTCTTTGTAGAGTCTCTAGACTGTAGACGAATTTCCGGTATTCGCAAAACAGCAACTTGCAAGTTTCTTCCAATGCAGAATTCCTGTGAACCGTAAACACGCGCGGTGTGTGTCTTGTGTGCGCGACATGTTTATTGAATAGACAATGAGGTCTAATAAGTTACCACACTGGCGCGGCGGCGCAATATCTTCGCATTCGCATGTTCCTTTCATTTCGCGACGACGGCAACGTCGGAGGTGTGTACGCCATGGCTATGCGTGTACTTTACTTCGCTTCTTATCGACGAGCCGCGAGCACGTTGGTGGTATCGTGTGCCGTCCGCATCCAGCGTTATATTGCCACTCCGGGTTGGGCGCAATGCATCCCAACATTGTGGCCGGCGTTTATTTAGCGCGCTTTAGTTATGAGCGCGCCCGCCCCCGATGAGACGTGTAAAACTTGCGCTTCTCCGCGCAGTAGTTCACAAAGGGCTACATGATGCGAATGTCAATTCCGCAGCCGGATATTGGGGAATATCAATGCCGCGTCCGCATTTCCATAACAATGGCACAATCAGCACGTATCAGACGTAGCGTGTACATATTATATATTTTCACCCACGGTGCGCGCACACACCGCACAATTCCTGCGGCTTCGTGTTGGGGCACGCGCCCAGCCAAAGCATGTGTGAGTTGTTCGTACCGAACAAATTGAATATTTTTTACTGCCTTATTGGTTTAGACCGAGATAACTTTATTCTTTCAAATCTGCAAGACGCGGTGGGTCTCCCCCACTTCCAACTGTACGAATATTGCATTAGTTCAATAACCAACCTTACTTTTACTTGCTCCAGAAGTAAAACAAGGAGTGTGCGTTGAGTTTTGCAAACTTCTCAGAGTTCTCACATCTTTTACTGCCCACGATAATTGCATACCTTAAATCACATTATGACCACCACTCTTGGTCGTTCTTGTCAATAATTTGCTTAATGCCGCAACCAGTACGGTGATAAATCAGACACGCGCTGAGAAATTAGCCCCCAACAATGCGAGCGCAATACATAAACATAAACACAGCACACAGGATTCGACTTCAAAGGACCCGGCATCAGCAGAAAGACTTCAAAGTCCTTTCGGGACATAATACTAGCGCCCCGCTATCTTGAAGAATTGTTGAATTATAGAAAGCAACATCCCCGCCATTGTCCTTCCACGGATGGATCCATTTACCTAAAGCATAATGTTTACGACCTCGGTTAAATCAAGCGTAGATAAATCTATCGGACGGTCGGAACGCCGAAGAGGAAATGGAAGTGGAGAAGAAATCTTGTTGCAGCGGCGTTGCGCGCCCACCACAATCCCCCTTGTGCTCTTTACATATAAAGCGCGAGGCGTACCTACGGCGCTGCGCCGACGACAAGACAAGCGGGTAACAAACGTATGCCGGCACTCGGCCGAAGGCTTTCGGTTCGTTTGTGGACGGAGGGAATCATGTCCCATCTTGTTCTACAAGTGCACGCAAGGAAAATGCTTCGGATGTAAGTGATGTAAGTTGGAGCTTGGGACTTGGAACTTGGAACTTTGTAGGTTGCCAATTACCACTTACGTCCTCTGACCAAGAACTTGGTCTACAACTTGGGCATCCTTCATTGGCAGCAGATTTTTGATCCTACCATTATCATATAATTCGTTGGAAACCCTCTGTATCTGCCTACACTGCTACAAACTAATAAAACTATTTATTTTGACAAGACTCGTACACGATTCGGTGCACATGGATTTTCATATCACACTATTGGGATGCCAATACTGAAGAGATTCGTCGTGGACCAGACACAACTGGAGGTCCAGTCGGGCTCCCTTGAAGTCCACGCTGGAAATCTATTAGATTAGAAACGCTTACGTATATTATTAAAGAGGGGCCCGTATGTTGACTCACCTCACCCTCACCCATTCCGTTCCGTTCCGTTCCGTTCCGTAAGATGGTTAAAGTGGGCCTGGGCGCTGAGGCTGGAAAGTTTTCTTCTCGTTACGGGTCTCTTCCCCCGCCGCCCCATGCATAAGCCAGCATCGCATAGGTGCATTAGGAGCAGCGTGGCAAAAAGGGGCAGGCATCATGATCCCGAAACACATGGGACCACCGCGGGATATATACGAGCGTGACTCATGGAAAAGTGCAAAGCGCTCCGCTCCGCTCGGGGCGATAGCCGCCTAGGAAAATAATAAAAACCGCAGGCGTTAAATGCCGACACGAGCTGGTGTTAAAAGGAGGCGCCCTTCACCATCTTGTGCGGCGGGCGGTGGATGAATGCGCGCTGGGAAGTAAAGTTGGTTTCTTTGGGCGTCAAGGACGTACGCTCTGTTTTTCAATTCATTACCTCAATAAGTGGGGCGCCATTGTCCCTTTTTCTCTCGCCCGCGCCCATTGTGTTGCCGCCACCGGTATGATAGCACTTTTAGTCAAAGTCCTTTTCGGCGGGCGTAGTTTTCTATAGTTGTTTGGGTTCAACTCGGTTCGTGGGTAAAGGGATAAAGTGTGGTAACTTTGGAATGCCCCCGATGTGAGGTGAATAATGTGCGTGTGCGCGTCGCGTATAAAACATTAGCGTGTGCAAGGAAAATTCAACGCCCGCCCTCACCGAAAGGCGAAGTTTTCCTCGTGCGCGCACCCAAGAAAGGCACGAGGAAAGCAATGGCCTCTTACATTATGTGCACTCGAGAACACTCCTTCTATCAACGAAATCATAATACATAATAAAATTTCGATTAAATTCTGTTAAAACGACTGCGCGCTCGGAGAATATGTTTTATGCAAATTCGCGCGCATTGAGAGTCGCTCTTGCGGAAGAGATGATAATACACGGAGGAGAGGTAAATCGAGAGAGAGAGGCCAGGCCACGAAGACGGTGTAATAGTGGCGGCGGCGGGCGGCGTGACTTTAATATTCATATAATACGCGCATAATCGGCGAATTATTGCCCGTACTTAAATAAATAAATTATTTATGGAGCGGGCCGTTATCGGGGCGGCGCACCGGTTTGCAAAGCAGTGCCAAAAGGGCTCGTCGTGTTCAATAGGTGCACGTCGCTATTCATCTTTTTTGCCCTTAGTCGAAAATATTTTATTAGGTGATTTATGCATGAGCTGCCGAGCAGTCTCCGTAAAGGGAGGCGCCCGCCTCCTTGCACTGGCGCTCTTGGTGCAAAACTAGGGACATATTTTCCAATTTGTTAGTAAACCTGGCTCCCCGCGGACGAAGGGGCGTCTTTGCGTTCGATATCCTAAAAGCCAAACAGTGTCGGTAAATATAACAACACCGCAACGCCGCAGCCATGAGCGTGAATTTGTCTCGTGTGCTGCGCGCAACGATACCCCCGTGGAGAGACAACCAAAATACGAAATTACGAAATACGAAGCACAAAGCACCCGCGCCTGGTTTGGCAACGAGATGCAGACGCGCTGGCAGGGGCGCAAAACACGAACAACCAGCACATATTTGTCACCAGTTTTTATTATTTGCTTATTTGGCTGGTCTTTCCGGCGCGCCACGAATTCACTTTGCACAGCTCCGCGGGCAGGAAGAGGAAATTGTAAACAGCAAGCAAAAGAAAAAATTGCAGCACGAGTGGTCCAATCCGTAGGAAAAGTAGCTACTGTAAAACACTTGCCAGGACGTAAAGCGCGCAAACAAACAAGATCCCGGCAGGGCTTCGAGTGCGCGGCGGGCTATAAGAGGATTATTTTCCTGTTGGGTTTTTTGGGCGCTTTTTTTTCCCTGCTTCCTGTCTGAAAATCGGATGTGTCGGTTTTGTATACAGTTCGTCCATTTGCAGGACTTAGGAGACAGTTTCTCCCCTCGTGCACCCATGCTGGGGCTGTCACTTCCAAATTTGAGCCTGAATCAAAAATGAGCGTGATCCTTTCAAGGAATAGCAAGCATTGAACCCAACACTCAACCAGATTTAACGTCTTAAACCTTTGCTCGTAAAAACGTTAAATCCCGCTTTCGGATTTTACTATTTCGTCAACAAATATGCGGTTTAGTAACATGAAAACACGTCAAAATGTCGATAACTTTACGGACCGCTGCGCCGCATGCACATTGCACATACGGTGCATAAAAGCTGGACCGACGAGTGGCGAATGAGACCTTTGCAACGACCTCGCCCATATTACCATCACGCGCTTTTTGTTGTAAAACGCAATAAAACGCGTACAGATTATAATTTTATGGATTATTACATAAATAACAATTTTATCGCTTCATAAAACGTAGGGCACGAATGGCCCCGTCGCCGCGCGGCCAGCGGACCGGCGCGCACCGGTGATATTTTTATTAAAATCCCCCTTGTCCCTTGTCCTTGCGAACGTAGGTACTAATCCCAACTTATAATGCTCGGATACCACTACATTTTGATCCTTTTCTATAGCATATTCCTCACCATGCGCACTACAATACACTCTCCAGTGGCGTTAGTGGGATTATATACGAGAGCACCTTTCGCGCATTTTAATATCAAATAAATATATTGGACGGCAGAAGTCGCCAGAAGTTGGAAATGTCGTACGGCGTTCTTGATTAGCTCACTTCTCTCTTAGAAGCTTATCGTGAGGAACTAATAAAGTGAGTTTATGCGCTGCGTATCGCGCATTCAGGGCCAATCTAGTTCCCCGCCGAGAGTATGCGCATCAATTTAAATAAACGTCAAAAGAAAATGGTAAAATTCAATCAGACGCGAGTGGAGAGCCGGGCGCAAGAGCCGTTGTAATAACGATCGCACGCGGCTCAGGTGTTTCGCAGCATCTCGCAGGCGGCTTTCCTTATTTTCTGCGCTGAATCTTTATTTATGTACAATTATAGACCGATATCTTAGCGCG